>CANXYC010406901.1:0-10526 GCA_948193065.1 Aleurites moluccanus
AATTAAATTATTTCTTCTTAAATTTTTTAATACAAATAAAAAATTCATTTTCATATTTTTGACAAATTTAAAAATAAAAAGTAAAAAATATTTTTTAAAAAATATTTTTATTTTTTATTTGTTATTTTTTAAAAAATAAAATAAAATATTTTTAAAAAATATTTTTTAAATATTTTTAAAAAATATTTTTTAAATATTTTTAAAAAATATTTTTATTTTCAAATTTGTCAAAAGTATGAAAATATATTTTTTAATCCTAAAAAAAAAAAATTTTTTAAAAAAATATAATGTAATTAATTAAAATTAAAAGGTAAGAACATTTTGATCTTTTCACTATCTTTATAGGATTGACTAACAGTTAACTAACGGCAAAATTAGACGGAAGGGTCTAGTAATATATTATGATATTCGTTAGAAGAAAGTTAATATATTTTTAAAAGGTCAGAAAAAATTTAATATAATGAGCCATTCTATTGAGGAAAATTACAATTAACCTTTTTATAATAAAAAGTGGCTTTTAAGTCCAAAACTAGACTTTGTAGCTTTTTTATTCAAAAACTAACTTTAACAAACAGATGCCACTGAAAATCGAAATAATTACAAAAATACTATCTAATAATTAATTTATAACTATTACCTTTTATTTTTTTAATTTATATGTATATGGATATAGTTAACTAATAATAATTTAAATATTAAATTAATAATTTTATCATTATAAATACACATATATAACTATCTTTTTTTTTTCTTATAATTATATATTCAAAACAATTTAAAATTTATTTAAAAAATAAAAATTATGTATAATTATTTTTATTATATATTTCATATATATTACTAAAAATTTTAATTATATATAAATAAAAAATTAATATATAATATATAAAATATTATTCTTATTCGTCATTTTATAATATAACTATAATTTCAAGGGTTGAATTATTAAATACTCTATAATTAATTTTAATTACTATTATAACAGCTAATCATTGACTGTTAATTACTAACGCTGACTACAAAACGCTAAACCAATCATGCCCCAAATTTGTGGAATGCATGCAGGGGCCATAATATTAGTTTTTGAAAGTAGAGGTTACTATTATATTTGGTTATATTACAAAAGCTAAATAGTAATAAGATTCACCCTTACAACTATTCAAATAAGGCTAGAAATAATATAACTCTATTTTTCTTTTAGTAATAAAATGAATTTTCAGTATACACAACGAATGTTGACATAAATTTTTTTTTTTAAATTAGAAAAAAAAATTGAAGGGCTTTTACCCATGCTAACATTTTTTTTTTATCGTAAAAAAAGTAATTTAAATTATCATTTAATTGTCATGAAATTTTTATAATAATCAAACAATATAAAATTATTTTTCTGAAAAACTAACCAATAGATTTAAAATGATACTTATCAATCTTTGTCATTATTTAATAAAATAAATTCAACACGTAACCTTATATGTCATTATCATAAAAGCAAAAGAAAAAAAAAGCATCAAACGTCAAACATCTAAATGCTAAACCTGAATTTGATAATATTTTTTAGATATTTAAATAAGTAGCTTGATTTCTTAAAATTTTTAAAAAAGAAAATAATTAATCTTTAAAAAAATATGTTTTTAGTGAGAAAAAATTTATTTACATAAGTGAGTACTCTTTTCTTCTATAGAGATTCTACTATGCTAGTTAAAGGAAATAGGTTGACAGGTGGGTGGCATCCTAATGGCAGAGATGAGAGGTGTCTAATCTTATGTCAATTTTCTAACATCATATGTGTACTTTTGTGATTTGAAGGGGTGGAGTGTTTGGCGTACCTTCTCCTTGTCCTTACAAGAGTCACCTTTCTCTAGGGTAAAGGTCTCATTAGAACTCTTCGTCAAGGAAGAATCTAGCGAGTTGCTTGTATTTGA
The DNA here is from genome assembly GCA_948193065.1 of Aleurites moluccanus. Lineage (NCBI taxonomy): Eukaryota > Viridiplantae > Streptophyta > Magnoliopsida > Malpighiales > Euphorbiaceae > Aleurites > Aleurites moluccanus. Next base: position 1,923 of record CANXYC010406901.1, read on the forward strand.
GCTGAAAGATCTTTATAGGGGGATACAAGTTGTTTTGTTATTGAGCCGCTTATATGTCTAGTATTCGAAAGAGTTCGTAAGTTCTTTTAGGCCAAAACAGAGAGCTTGAGTAGTTAACGAGCTCAAGGGTTAAACTCGTTTGGCATATAGATAAGATACTTCCTTCATGGACTTTTTTTATTTTAAACAATAGAGAGACAAGTTGAAAAGCTTGATCTGAAGACAACTTGATGTCTCAACAGATAAGAGAGCTGAAGAGCTCGGTACTTAAAGATGCGAGTTGAGGAGCTCGAAGTTAGTGGGTGAATCTTACAAGTGGCTTGTGTACAAGGCATGCAAATGATTATTGCTTATAATTATTATTATAATGTTGTGTGGTCTTATAATTTCTAAGGTTTTTAAGTATAATTTTTAATGTCATTGTATATGGACTTATAGATTCCAAGTAACTTCAAGTCCTTTAAGTAGCTTCAACATTATCCAAATAGCTTTGAGTCTTTGATTATGAATAGCTTCAAGTCTTCCATGCCATAGTATGTGGCCTTATATATTAAAAATAGCTTCAAGTCATTAATATCTTCGAGATTATTCCTTCTTAGAGGTCTTAAAATAATATGCCTCATTAATAAATAATTTTAGAAATCCACCTCATATAGAAGTCTTTAGATAATTTACCTCTTCAGTAAAGGATATTAGAAATCCACTTTGGTTGGAGATCTTCGGTGACTCGTGTCTTTTGCATAGCCAAACTAGGTTTTTATTGCTTCCCAGTCTTTCGCCTAACCTACTAGGTCTTTGTTGCCTTGCAATCTTTCACATAGCTGAATTAGGTCTTTAGTGACTTGTGGTCTTTCATCTAGCCATGCTAGGTCTTTGTTGCGTCATAATCTCTCGCATAGTCGAGCTAGATCTTTGGTGCCTTGTAGTCTTTCGCCTAGCCATATTAAGTCTTTGTTGCCTCACAGTCTTTTACCTAGTCGAACTAGGTCTTTGGTACCTCACGGACTTTCATTTAGTCATACTAGGTCTTTATTGCCTTGTTGTCTTTCTTTCTCTTGCAAGGAGTTGCCTCTCGGTCTTTTACCTAAACTTATCTAGATCTGTATCTCTCTTATAAGGAATTCTCTCGCTATCTTTCATCTAGAATTATATATTTCTCTCTTTTATTAGGAGTTGACTCACTGTCTTTCGCCTAGAGTTCACTAAGTTTTTAGTCGCCTTACCTTAACAAGGTTTTATGCCTCATAGTCTTTCATTTGGAGTTCACTAGATCTTTTGGTCTATACTCCTTTGAGAGATTGACTCTTTTTATGATTAAGCTTGCACTCTAATAAGGGGATTAGATTTTTCTCCCCTAAGGGCATTAATCTTACTTTATCAAACAAAATTCTTTTCAAAACTTGGGAGAAATTCTTATCTTTTTCATTGATGTTCACTGATAATACATTTTCAGATATCCAATATTCCAAGTGTGAGATTTTTACACCTTCTAGTGCTACAACCATGTAAATTGTATCACTACCATGATCTTTACTTGGATTGGGCTTTCATATGTTGGTGCAAATTTATTTGTTCCTTCTCTTCTTCTTTTTTGTCTTTTTTCCTTTCTTTGTATTTTTCATTTCATCCAATTATTCTCCTCTTCTCATTTTCAGAGAACTAGCTGACGATATAAGCATCATCTTGCTGAATGTAATTATGTGCAAGGACATGTGCATCCTTCAAATTTTTAATTATATGTTTACAAAGGATTTTGAAGTAGTCAAGGTGGGTGGTCGTATTTTGGAGGGCTTCAAATGCTCTAGCTTGATCCAAGCTCGTGATTTTCAAAGCCTCTCTATTGAACCTAACTCTGTTGTCTCTTAGTGACTTGTTTTCCCTCTTAGTCACTGTTTTAAGGGATTGTCATTATTTCTATTGAAATACTCGAGGCAAATCTCTTCATGAATAGCTTTATAAGCTAGGGGAAGGAGTGAATGCTCTCTTTCGGCAAGCCATCAAACCATCTTGATGCAGCTCCTTCAGGGTTCCTTGAATTGCCTTGTATAACACAACGTTACTAGTTGTCTAGAGCTCGACTGCATGCTTATAATCTAGGACATGGAATATTGGATATGCTTCTCCATCATATTTCTTTATTATAAGTGGCTTGAACTTGTATAGCATTCGATGCTCTTGAATCTCCCTAGTAAAAGGTGATTTAAGAGCTAAGAACAAGATTTTATTTGTTTCCTTCCTTATTCTATCTCCCCCCATTTCTTCCGTAATTCTCTTCACTTCTGCTTTGATATCATAGGGCTTAAGTCTACTCGATGCCTTCTTTTCTCTATAGGTTTGTCTAATAGGGGGAGCCACATATGAACTAATATCATGTAATAACCCGAGATGCAATGTAAGTGCGATTGTTAGATCGAGTTTTGAAGCTCAAATTGGGTAGTAATTTTTTTAAAATTTTAAGGCAAGCATGTGCTAAATACAATTAGAGAACAATCAAATAGAACCCTAAGGTAACCTAGGAAATTTTATTAGACAATGAAAAAGGAAGAATTAGATGAAGAATAAATGAAATCAGATCAAATTTTTCAAAAAAAATCATTTGAACACCCTTCACTCAAAGATTTTTAATAAATTTTAGGAAAATCCAAATTGAGAAATTCTTTTTCCTACATCAACCTAAGAGATAACAACTAAAATAAAAATATGTTCAAGACATTTGAATCAACCTAGAGTGCCTAAAAATAAAATGAAATTAAACTAAACATAAGTGAAAATACATTAATGACTTAATTAGCTAAATTGTGATTCATTAGCTTAATTAAACTTAATTAAAACACAAGAAAAGTCAACAATGATGGCTTAGAATGGTGGGGCCAGCTACTGAATAATTATAGTTAAGATTTTATATTCAATTAAAATAATTAATAAGTGATTAATTTGTGCCCACAAGAAAAATAAAAAATAAAATAAAATTGTTAAAAATAGATTTATGACATCACTATGCTTATGTCATAAATCCATCAATTATCTTCTAAGTAATTAAATTAACTAATTTCTTATTAGCTAAAGTGTCACACCCCGACTCCAGTGGTGCGACGGTCCTAGGGCAAAGGTAGGCTTAAGGCCACCGTAAATCCGTAGAACTCACATATCCTGGATCTCATATACAATTCATATTTACCTCACAAATATTTATCATTCAAACATTCATTTCAAGATTCATGAAGTCATAATTCATATCTTTGATTATATCATTTCATAATTTCCTCTTGTTCCTTATTGATCAAAAAATGTATCCCACATCACTAAAGAACAAGGGTAACCCAAAAAGGTAACAAATTATACATCAAAATATTATCATCCTCAATAACCAACTACGAAGCTCTAGAGTATACTCCCAATACAAACTGTACCATAATACCATACAATGAATATACATAAATATCAAAATGATTACAATAAAGGCTTCTTGGAAGAATAAGTCAATAAGCTTGATCTTCTCTACTAGCTCCCTCACGAGCTACACTATCACCTGAAATCCATAGAAGAGGAGTGAGCCTTCAACTCAGTAAGATATGAACATGCAATATGAAAGAAATATACATACATATATATATACTAATCCAAAGGAAATATCAATTCCAAGAACATAGGTAAGAATCATCATGTGGTTAGGCTTACAAGAAACAGAAATGCTCACAATCGAATAGCACTATCAAATAACATGGTAGAACTACAGAGTGCATCATCTATCACAACAGAGCTTATCGGTAGTCCTTGCTACCTTATCACAAACGCATGCTTGGCCAGGCATACGCCTAGAGCTTGTGGTCCTCTCTAGGTAGAACACTGATAAAAACCCTACCAGCTAGGTTCCCAAAGTGCACGATGGGCCAATGAATTTACTCTCATTGGGAAGAGCATTCTATCCATAGGGTCATATGGTTTCATCTCACAAGGAACATATTGTTCATAAGACAATCAACATATATCATAATTTCAATCAAGTTTATCAAGTAGGAATCATGTGAACTTGATCCAAGAACGTTGACCAAGTCACTCACATTATATATATATACATGGTAATCTCATGAACAAATGGTAAATTTCAGTTTTAGGATATCATAAAATCTTCATTTAATAATTCGATAATACAATGTCAAATATATGAAAATTTTATGGGTGAACAATAATAATATTCGGTCATACAAATTCAAAGAAGCAATAAACAAATGTAATGTTCATACTTACCTCAACACAATTTCTCTCGAATTTTCTTTAACAATTTGCCCAACACTTATCTCCTCAATTTCTTTGATTTTTTCCTCCTAAGAAATTTTCCCAAATATTAAAAATTAGAGTTTTTCTTAATCAATAATACTCAATATAATTTCTTAATATTTAACCATCTTAGAGTTTCTATTCTTAATTCCCAATATTAAGTTAATTCATCTCTTAAAGAAAAATCTGCATTTAATTCGAATTTACAGTTCACGCTACTATTCATGACAGTCCATTAATTCTAATTCCTCCAACATTAATTTCAATGTATAACCTTAAAATGCCTGCAATAAATTTCATATACCCATAATTAACTATTCTAACTATCAGAATTTATTAATTTAAAAGAAAATGACATTTGAAGAAAATTTACCTTATTTCTTCAAAACTGAAATTCCTGAGATAATCTGCTTAAAACTGATGATTACTGCCTTAAAATAGGATAATCTAGAGATCTAATGCATTAATTTTGAGTATTAATGCCTTAAACAATAAATGGAATTGATCTAAGAAAAATTGAGGAAGAACAAAGAAAAGAAGAAAGAAAATCGTGCAAAAAAATCGTTACTGGCCACTGGGTTAAATAGGTCACTGCCCAAAATCCCGCTCGCCAGCTCACCTCGCCAACCCGTCTCGGCAATGCTACCTCGCATAAGCCAGCTTGCCATTCCTAGCTCGCAATTCCCACTTCGCCAATCTGCTCCGGCAATGCCACTTCGCATAAGCCACTTCGCGAAAGCCACTTCCAAATAGACATGCAGGGGCTCAACATATCCAAAATTCAAATCACAAAGGCAACTACACAGACCATGGTGACTCTCTAAAAGTCACCCAGACTTATTGTCCAAAATTCATCCGAATAGACCTGAGAAAATCCACTCTCCACTAAGTTATACTTATCCAAATCTCCTGAAATTTTACAGCCGATAACACAACACACAGAGAAACATTTCTCATGTTCACACCTTTGGCTCAAACTGCCTTAGTCATTCCCAGAAAATTCAAACATACACAGGTTTCTTGCAGAAATACTAAACCAAACAAGTTCTGCTCAAGGAGGCATAACTCCTCACACACACATAATTTTAGCAAACCATTTAACATAATTGAAAATGAAACATGGATCCACAACTTTTATGTTTTACACTTTACCAAATTATTTCTTTAAGATCATGCAATCAGCCTCACAAAATTCCGCAACCAGAATTTCTGGATTTCTCAAACATTCATATTTTCAATTAATTAAATTCTTCAAACATACAATTAATTAAAATGACAAAAATTGATGATATTACATGGTCTATTTTTCTGAGCTTGTCCACATATACCATCCAAAAACCTCATTCTAAAACCATCTCGAACTATAATCAATGGGAAAGGAGTTTTCTTTTCAAAATTTAAGCTTTCAACAAGTCCTTTTCCTTCTTTTACTCTACTAACCATAGGGATTCGACTCCATTCTGCCTATTTCATCCAACCGAGTTTGGCCCCAAATGGACCAAGTTCAAATGTGTCACCTTCTCGTTAAAGGAAGATGATGTTTTGAACTAGTAGGTCGAGCCTTAGAATAGAGTTTATTATCTTGAGACCTCCACTTTAGCACCATCTTAGATAATAAGTGTGGTGTTGAAATATACCACCCGAACATGAGTGCTCGTCAATTTGGCCTGATTTAAAGCCTTCCTCTTCTTATCATTTTTTTCTTTTAATGACGTTAGAGCCCCTCATCCAACCATCTCATTAGACATAATCCACGAGATAAATCAAATCAATGAGATGCATTTGGTAAAACTTGAGATGGATGATTTGCCTGTGTCTCTTAGCTGCTCCGAGCTATAATCAGCCTGGTGGTCTAATTTCACCAAGAAGAGGATGGAGGAATGCATGTATGCATTTTTAGAGATGCAAGACTTCTTCACTCCACTTATTGTGTCTAAAAAGGCTCAATTTAACATAGGTTCATCTCATGCTGTGCAGGGCTCTGGATCGGCCAAAGGCAAAGATATGCATATTTCAGAATCCTTGCTTTTAAAAAGTTTTATAGTTTAAAGTATATTTACATGTCATCAAATGAGATGATTCGACAAGTCAAAAAAGCTCGGGTCAATATTCAGACCTAAGTTAATAGAAAAGTCATAATTGAAAGAGAAATAAAACATCTAGAAGGTGATAATAAAGTTTATCCCAATAGAAATTGCTTTAAGATAAGCGAAACTTTGCCAAAAAGGCTACAATATGCCTAGGGTGGATTCCAGTTAGGGTCACTCAATTAAGATGACCGAAAATGCCTAATGCTCTTTTTGTTATATTTGGTTCACCTTTAAGTCGACTAAAAGGACAAGATATAATTGAGTCACTTAGGCCTGTTCATACCTAGAAGATTGACTTTCAGATGTTTAGCCCGAGCTTTTAAACGAATACAATCTTTTTCAGTTAGGTAGTACTCTTATAGCCCTACTAACCATGTTTCTTTTGTTGTGATAGATGCACTTCCAACTGAGATACTTGAGACCCATGATGAAGTGGCTGAATTAATAGTCATTGAGCCTCCCACAAGGAAATAGAAGACAAAGGTATGGATTCAATTAGTATCTAATTGTTACCTTAAATCTTCTGCTCATCATTATCCTTTTGCAGCAGAAACATCCAAAGCCGATCATTCCTAAGTCAGCCTCAATGCCTGCTACTTCAACGAGGAAAATAAGGCTCAAGATGCCTCAATATCAATATTTGCCCTTTCCTCAGCAGACTTCTTCAAAGTCTATCTCCTCGATAAAGGAACCCAGTAAAAAATTGTCTCATCCTTTAGCCTAGAAGAAATCTAATCATGAAGAAGAAGTTGATCAAACTGAGCTACTATATACCGAATTCACTGAAATTAGGACCGAGATGGCTACAGAAGAGGCGAGTCTTACCTTAGTCCTTTTTGCACTATCATATATTATTGGTCTCTTTAATCAGTCTGATTAATTGTAGGAGACTTGGGAAGATTTTAACAATTTATTTGCTAACTTTGAATCCGAACTAATAGAAACTAAGAGTGCTTCATTGTCGGTTCCAGAAGAGGCCGAGGCCCCGTAGATAATGATCAAGCTGACCAACTTGCTGCTGAAATTAAGTTGCACCTAAGCTATTTGGTTAGTCTCTTTTTTTTTTTTTGGTGTCTATATATAAGCTGTATTATTTGTTTCTAAAAGTCATATTTAGGGACAAATAAATTTGCCTTTGATATTTTTAACTATTTTCACATACAAGGAAATTTGTCTTTAGTAATAATATTTTAAGACAAATATTTGAATCCCGACTTTTAAATTTTAAGAACAATATCATTTTAGCTTTTGACTCTATTACAATTTCTTTATATCTCTAATATAATGAATTTTTTATATATATATGATAAATTTATATATAAAACCTGCTTAATAAAAGAATATTTCAGAGTAATCACAAATATAAGAGTAATAGTAAGAAAATAAAAAAATAACACAAATAAATTTTACGTAATTCAATCTTTTAATAGATTTATGTTCACAGCTACTTGCAAAGATAATTCATTAAATCATCATATTATAATTTTTTTAATGAATAAAAATACAAATTCTCTCATAATATTATTACAAAAAACATTCTAACCAAGCATTTTGTTGTACAATACTTCAATAATCATTACTAGCAATTCTAAGGTCATTCAAAAGAGTAGAAATAACCTTTTTTTTTTTTCTTTACTCCACATGATATTATAATATTGAATATCATAAAAATAAAAATTATACCAATATATGTGTCACAAATGTGAAAGAAAAATGTTGCAAAAAGTAAAATTGTAAGCAACATTTGCTTTTTGTGTTTATTGCAATAGATATGATATTTTAGCGACAGATTTTTCTCACAGATTTAGTAAAAAAATATTGTTTAAACTATTTTTTATTGTAGTATACACAAACTATATATATAGAAAAAAATTACTATACTTGTTTAATATATGATGATAACTAAATTGCAATTCTATCCAAGAGTAAGGACTTCATGTTTTGGTGGGTGCTTGGGAGATCAGGATTGTGATCAAAACCATAAACTAAAGGAGCCAATCTTGCACAATTGACAGTCGCCCTGATGAAAGATGATGAAAATGGATTTGGAGACAGACATTGTTGGTTGAGTTGTTTCCATGTATCAGAAATCCTATTGGTGGCTTGAATTCTAGCTTCTTGGACTGAAGACAATGGATATTGCCTCATGTAACATTTCATAAATGGTCCAAAATTGCTATTTCGGTGCTCAACCTGTATTAAATCCAAGAATGCATAATTAATATATGCATATTGA
>CANXYC010406915.1:0-15797 GCA_948193065.1 Aleurites moluccanus
TATATATATATATATATATATGTTATTAATTAATATAATTTTATATAAGGAATAATTAAATAAATATAATAATTAACTAAGTATAATAATGGGTTCCCACAGAATGGGAAATACACTCTCCATCCCCGCTAACGGGAAAAAATATTCTTCATCCCCGCCTCCATGGGGAGACAAATAGGAAAATCCCCACCCTGTTCGGAACAAATTCCTGCGAGGAACGGGGATTCCCCACCCCATTGTGATCCCTAGTTCTGGACTAAATTCAAATCTAAGCGTCTGTATAGTAAGAATCTCTATCCCTATCAATCAATCTCTCATTTCTTTCAAGAATAAAAATATTAGATGGTATTTGATAATTAAGAGTTAAATATTTCTTAATAGTTAAGAGGTTTGGATAATTTAGAGTTGAATACCTTCACAATGTGACAGTCAATATCTAAATATTTTATATGTTCATGGAATATTGGATTGACTCCTATGTGAAGAGCAACTTGGTTGTCACATAACAAATTAATAGGTTAACTAACAAAAACATGAAGGACTTTTAGAATATAAGAAATCCACAAGATTTTACAAATAGTGGAGGCCATGTTGTTGTACTCTGCCTCTACAAAAGACTTAGAAACTAAAGATTGCTTCTTGGTTTTCTAAGAAATCAATGAATGGCCTAAAAAGATACAATATCCTGTTAAAGATTTGCGACAGAAAGAGCAAGTGGCCCAATCCGCATCACATAATGCTTGAATAGTTAGATTAGAAGTAGCTAGAAAGAAAATACCTTTAGCTAGAGTGCCCTGGAAATATTTTAGTACATGAATGGCTGCATCCACATATGGTTTTCTGGAAGTAGTCATAAATTGACTAAGATGTTGAACAATATGACTTATATTAAGCCTTGTGAAAGTTACATACAACAATTTGTCAATCAACCTTCTGAACTGGTCTAGTTCCAACAAAATTTCCCCTTAATCTGGTTGCAAATGAAGTCCCTTTAATAGAGGAGAATCAATAGTTTTTGTGTTGAATATGCCTGCCTCCCTAAGCATATCTAAAATAAACTTTTTTTAGCTATGGTGATTGTATTGGATCTTGCAACCTCTAATCCCATAAAGTACTTTAAGTGCCAAGATCCTTGATAGTAAACTTAGCATGAAGAGTTTGTTTTAACAGCTACGATCTCATTATTATGGGTTCCTGTAATGATTATATCATTTACATAGGCCAATAAACCTGCAAATATATCATTGAAACTCTTAACAAAGAGACAATGATCATGTGAAGACTGTATAAATCCCAAAGAAACAAGAAAAATAGTCAGCTCCATATTCCATTGTTGAGAGGCATGTTTAAAACCATATAGGGAGTGTTTGAGCTTACAGACATGGCCTTTTTGAGTTGTTGTATAGCCACTTGGAGTATCATATAAACCTTTTCATTCAGAAATCTATAGAGAAATGCTAACATCAAGTTGATACAAAGGCCATTGTTTGCAGTTGTTAAGGCAATAAAAATTCTAACTATTACTAGCTTTGCAATTGGGGAAAACCTTCCTATGTAATCAAGCCTTTTTATTTGATTATACCATTTGGCAACTAAACGGGCTTTGAATCTATCAACCTCTCCTAAAGGTTTGTATTTAACTTTAAAATCCATTTTGAACCAATAGCTTTTTTTCCTTTAGGCAATGAAGTGAGCTCCCAGGTTTTGTTATTTTCCAAAGCTTCTAACTCTTGGTTCATGGCATTTACCCAATTTGGATCAAGAGCAGCTTGTTTGAAATGGATGATTCTATTATTGGGACAATGAAAACAAGAAAGGAGAAATGTAAAGGAGAAAAAGAAAGAGACTGACCTGCTACTGAGGAAGGAATTACAGTACTAGAAACAAACATAGCTACTAAGATAAAGTCTTGGAGCCACAATGGTTTATAAGAGATTCTAGTGCCTTTCCTTAATGAGGCTAAATCAGTATGAGGTGTAAAGTTAATGAATGGTAAGGTTCTAGTATGATTGGAGTTGTGTGAGAAGTGTTTGAATTGTGACATGAAACAGGTTGATGACCATTAGAAGGCACATTTGGAACAAATGTATAATCTGCTAATGAATGAGATGAAGATGAAATTGGAAATTGTGATTGAGTATCTGAATGTTTAGAAGAGAATTTAGAACATAGAAGAACAAGTGTATAATCATAACTAGTATTTTGAGGATGATTAGTGGTTTGAAAAGGAAAATCTTATTCCAAAAAAATGACATCTTTGCTGGTAAATTTTTGGTGTGTTTCTAAGTTGAACAATCTGTAAGCTTTTTTGTTTGAAGGATAAACAATGAATATGGCTTTGACTGCTCTATCAACAAACTTATCTTGACGAGGAAGGTTGTTTGTGGCAAACCACAAATAACCAAAGACTCTTAGGTATTCATAAGTTGGAATTTTACCAAAAAGGAGTTCATAAAGAGTTCTCCACTGTAACTTTTTTGATGTAAGTATGTTCATCAATTAAGTAGTTGCTAGGACACATTTTGACCAAATTGCTTGAATAAATTGGCTTGAAGTCTTAATTCCCTTGCTACTTTAAGTAAATGTATGTACTTCCTCTCAACAATTCCTTTTATTGAGGCATATAAGGTCAGTCAGTTTGATGGGATATGCCTTTGGAATTTTAGAAATCTGTCATAGTTTGGTTTACAAATTCGCTACCATTGTCAGTATGTATGGTTTGGATTTTGAATGAGAATTGGTTTTCAAGCAAAAGAATGAAGCTAGTTATGATTGAATAGCATTGGGATTTCTGTTGAATCATTAAAGTCTATGTTGCTTTAGAGTAATCATCTACTATATTGATGAAATAATGTGCTCCTATAATGGACTGAGTTTGATATGGTCCCCGTAGGTCCAAATGTAACAAGGCTAACGGTGTCTTTGTGACTGTGGTGCTTTTTGAAAAAGGAAGTTTGTGTTGCTTAGTAGGAGTGGAAATCAAATTAATCGAACCAATTAAATCGAATCAAAACGATCAAATCAAATCAAAACTGATGGTTTCACAATTTATTTGGTTTGGTTTGATTTAAAAATAGTGTAAACCAAAAGTTTAATTTGGTTTACGGTTTGAGCATTTTTCTCCGATTTCAAATTGAACTAAACCGAAATATTATATATATATATATATATATATATATATATATATATATATATATATATAGTTTTTTACCATTATTACAATTCAATATATTTGATTTTATTTTATATGTAATCACATATTTTTTAATCTAATATTAATTTAAAATTTTTAAAAAATACCGTACATGAAAATTAATTAAAGATAAATAAAAAATATTCTAATTCTTGAGAAAAAATACAAGTTTTGGGCGTGTTAATTAATGGAATAGACAAGTTTTGGGGTTGTACAATATTAAACTATTTTTAAAAAATTTTGATATTCTATCGGTGTTTTTCTTTAAATTTATAATAAAATAATGACAATTTATAAAAAATATTTAGTTTGAAATTGATAAACCGAAGGTATTTAAATCAAACTAAATCGAATCAAAATCGGCGATTTGACTATGATGGTAGTTTAGTTTGGTTTGAAATTTTTTTAAACCGAATATATTGATTTGATTTGATAACAACCCTTTAAACCGATCAAACCGAACCAATACCACCCCTATTGCTTAGCAAGAGGGCATATAAGACACTGGAAGTTATTTTTTGGAAATGAAGTTAATGATGATATCTGCTGCAATTTTTCATAAGAAGATTGCCCTAGTCTAGCATGTATAATATATGTATCAATATAATTAGCAACATGGTTGTCAAAATCGGATTGGACCGACTGATCAAATGAGAAAAATCGAGAATCAAACCAAAGACTGTTCAGTCAGTCTCAAATAAACCGTCCCTTAAAAACTGGTTAAAAAATCAGTGAATCAGTCGAACCAGACCGATTTTTCGATTCAAGCGGGTTAGCTTTTTTATATTTTTTAATTTTTTTTATTTTTATCAAAATGACGTTGTTTTTGTCAAGTAAAAAGAGCATCGTTTTGAGTTAAAAGAATTGACACCATAAAATATGATTTTATATAAATTATTGATTTAACCATAATTGTATTATATTTATTTTCATCATATACATAATAAATGTCAAATTATATATACATATATATGTATACCGATTTTTTTCGGTTTAACCGGTTCAATCTCGGTCGAATTTCTCACACTCTACCTTCACCGGTTCTTTAACCGATTTGATTTTGAAAACATTGATTAGCAGAATTGGAAAGAGAATAAAACATTATTTGAAGAAGAAGAATAAAGGCTCTTTTATTGAATTGAGTAATAGGGAGCATGACATTTACATAATGTAAAATAGGCTTTTTGTAAAAGGTATCTTGTAGTAATTGATTAAGATGAAAGCTGATTGTAGAAGGAAGAAAACTTATGGCATCCAAAATGTACAAGCCTGAGTATGCTTTTTCTATTGCAATAACATGCTCAGTCATAAGGTCCTGGAAAATGCAACATGTTTTGAAGAAAATAAGTATAATGGGCAATGAATCAAGAATGTTATTAACAAAAAGGAGATTAAACTCAAACCAAGTATAAATAATACTTTTGTAAGGGTAAAGTTTTCTTGAAAACTTACTAGCTTGTTTTACTGTGTTTGCGTTTCCATTTGGTAAAACAATGGTTATTTCATGCATTAGACAGGTTAAATATTGAATAACTCTTTGTGAGACCTTATATTATTAGTTGCTCCAGTGTCAATGACCCATAAGTAAATGCCAAGTGCTGAAACACAAAAGAGATAAGCATAGTTAAACTTACCTATATAGTTACTATCATTCAAAACAGATTGATGTCCAATTGCTACTGACTCTCTCCTTTCGTTAGAGTTTGCATTTGATGTTGCAAGGTATTGAACATTGTAGTATGTTTTTCAATTTTAGTGTCTATTATGTCCTTTTCTGCTTCTAGGAGGTGTCTCAAGAGATCTGTCATTTTGAGTATATGAAACTGTATGACCAGTTACTCCTCTTTTGTATTGAGGTTCATTTCTATTTTTCTATTTAAACCATTCAAGCTCATTTATGTTCTTCTGCTTAAACCAATATGGATATCTAATAATTCTAAAGCATCTTTCCTTCGTGTGGCCATTCAGATTGTAATGAGTGTAATGTCCTTTAGTAGGGTCATACTTCCTATGATCTCTTATGAAGTTTTGGTTTCTACTGCATAAGGCAACAAACTCAACATTCTCAAAAAAACTTATAATTACTTCCCTTTGAGAATCAATTTTCAAAAAAATGGAATAAGTCATGTTAATTATTGTTAAATGCTCTAACAATAGAATATGATTTCTTACTTGATCATATCCATCATGTAGCCCCATTAGAAACTACATTAATTTGTTTCTATTTTCTATTTCTACTACTTTTCTTGCAACACCACATTCATAAGTAGGAATTAACTTATACTAACAAGCTCATCCTAAAGTTTCTTTAGTTTAGTAAAATAGATTGCAACTGAGTCATTAGCATTAAGGACATTTTCCTTTGAATTTGATAAATCGAAAAGCCATTACTTTCACTAAAAGATTCTGATATTTCATTCCATAAATCTCTTGCATTTACTGTGTAGATGAAGCCTTCTACAAGCTCCTTGGATATTGAATTTAATATCTAGGATGTGATCATGTAGTTTCATTGCTTCCACTATTCATAAGCTTATGTTTCTGGTTCTAGTGTCATAATTGTGCCATCAATAAACCTTAATTTGTTATTTGCCCCAAGCGTGATCTTCATTGCTATGCTTCAAGATCTATAATCTATAATTCCTTCCAGTCAATGATGCTATTACTTAATAATGGATTACCAACATGGCACTTTCAGTTAATATCATGCCAATGTGACATAATAAACTTCCTAAAAAACTATTAACAGAAATGAAATAAGATGTTTAACTAAAACAGGAAATAAAATAAATTATCTACTATTAATAGATGTTAAGAGAATCTACTACCAGCTGTACATATCATAATTTGTTCCTAATTATCTCCTTAACTTTAACTGCTATTGCTCCCTAATTATCTCCATAATTTCTTCATTAGTTGCATTTACCTTTTCTATGTATAGCACTACTCTATATATTCTGCAAATTCCTTCATCAATATATAATACACAAGAAGAATTATTCAGATTTTATATGGTATCAGAGCTGAGATGGCTTTATCACCTTCTTCCTCCACAACTCAAACTCAAGCTCCACCCTTTCCTACATTAGCAGTCACAACCAATCTCCCTTCTTCTTCTCACCATACCTTTTCTATCAAACTTACTATAAAAAACTACCTAGCTTGGAAAACACAATTTTTTGCCTCTTCTTAATTATCAAAATCTAATGGGTTTTGTTGATGGCTCCTACCCAGCACCGCCTAAAACCATCAAAAATATTCCCAACCCAGCGTATCAAGCTTGGTTCCAAAATGATCAAAAGCTTTTGTGCTAGCTATTCTCCTCTCTATCCGAAGAGGTCTTTTCTTATATTATTGGCATGACATCATCATTTGAAGTTTGGTCTGCCTTAGCCAATACCTTTGGCTTTATTTCTCAGAATCGCCAACTGCAACTTAACATTGAACTTCAGGAATTAAAGAAAAATGATCTCTCCATCACGCAATATCTTCAACGTACCAAATTTCTTGCTGATGAATTAGCTTCCGCTGGTAGCTCAATATCCCCAGTCGAATTCAATGCCATTATATACTAAAATATTGGTGCAGAATACCACAGTATCATTACCGTTATAAACTTGCAACCAGAACCGGTCTCCTTCAATGAGCTACATAGTCACCTCTTAGCTCATGAAATCCTGCTCAAAAGTCATCAAGAATTGTCCATGATGCCTACTGCTAATTTCTCTCATCACCAAACATCTCCCGCATCTATTCCACCACGTGCAGCATATCCTCCAAGGGGGTTTAATCATTCAACACCTGCTGTGAGGCCTCACCCGAGCACCGCGTACCGTCCCGGGGTCTGATCAGGAATGCTCTCATTTTCGGGATGATTTCTCACGGAGGAGGCGACCTTAGCTCCTCTTGAGAATGATTTTGATGTTTTGAAGTCGCCACCTTAAGTTATTTTTGTTGGGAAAATTTAAGGTAAAAACCCATTTTGACTCCAATTTTATCCCAAAGGAAAATAAGCACACTAGTCTTTGAAACCAAAGAGGATTCGGGGACTAGGTTATCGGTTGAACCTGGCTTTTAATTTTAACCTTGATTTAAAGCGTTTCCATGAGCAGTTTAAAGGATGAGATATATAGATGCATGAGCAGGTTAGATGAAAATAAAGCAGTAAAGCAGTTAGGAGAGCGATAATTAAATTATTACAATTCAAGAATCTCAAAATATGGGATATCAACTCTAGTCCTTATGGGTTCTAGGTCGATCATATATTCCCTGAATAATACATTCAATAAAGGAGTAAATAAAGAAAAGAGATCATTTTGATCTTTTTGGATTTGAAGCCCTTACGTAGCTTGCCTACGTATCCCGTTGAATGGGAATCAAAACCCACGCAGTTCTTCCTTCTTGGGGAGGAGGGTTGATTTATGCCCAATTTATCATTTTTTTTATTCTCTATTTTGATGCTCTACCAAAATAAAGGAGATTTGCCTATTTTGATGCTCTATCAGAAATAGGAAAAGTTAGGAGACGATACCTGCTCCCTTGCTTTTTGGGGAGGCGGCGGTTGGATTGCACGCCCGGATCGGAGCTCCACTTTGGATTGATTGAAGCCTGGAAAGATGATTGGATTGTCTTTTATCTGGCTTTTTGGGAAGGCGGCGGTCTGATTGCTCGCCTGGATCAGAGCTCCACTTGGGATCGGTTGAAGCTTGAAAAGATGGTTAGATTGTCTTTTATCTGATTTTTTTTTGGAGGCGACGGTCTGATTGCTCGCCTGGATCGGAGGTTTACTGGGGATCGGTTGAAACCCAGGAAGACGGTCCAATTGTTTTTTATCTGATAATTCAAAATAAGCAAATCAACATAGTGATTTTGTTAGAAATAATTTTGAGGCTCCACATGCTCCGGGTTTGGTCCTTCTTTAGCTCAAAGAGAACTAAAGAAAATTGGCTCGACACGCCCTAAATAATTATTCTTTAAACTCAAAGAAAGTTAAAGAAATAAGAAGAAATAGGTATATAAGGGAGAATAGAAGAAATCCGAGAAGGAAAATTCGACTTTAAGTGATTTCGAGGTCCAAATTATGAAGGAGGGGGTCTTGTATTTATAGGCAAGGGAGCTGCCACAGGAGGGGGCGGCGGTACCACCTCTTAAGGAGGGCTGCAACCTAAAAACGGCTCGGCGACACTGCTGCCTAAGGAGGGCGATACAGCCAAAGGGAGCCGACGGTACCGCCCCTTAAAAAGGGTGGCACTGCTAAAGGGGGTCGGCGGTACCGCCCCTTAAGGAGGGTGGCACTGCCAAAAGGGGGCGGCGACACTGCCCCTTAAGGACGGAGACACTGCCAAATGGGGGCGGTAGCAATGCCTTTCCTACGGTGTGGCAGCAAAGGCCTGGACCCATTCTGATGCTTTCTGAGTCCATTCGAGCGCAGGTTTGGTTTCGGTGAGTGCCAGTCAGCTAGGCACGAGTCCAAAGGGTGCAGAAAATGAGTGTTCATAGCTACCCCTCAGCATGGTTGCTTTTCTAGAAAAGTAATCATGATGATAGTGGACATAGGCTACCCTGATAAGGTAAAGATATCCTAAGGCTATCCTAGGAAGGGTATGAAGAGGAGCTCTTAAGGTTGCCCCTAAAAAGGTCGAAAAATATCCTAAAGCTACCTTTAAAAAAGTTTGATGAGATCCTAAAGCTACCCTTAGGATGGTCTGAAAAAATTCTAAGGATACCCTTAGAAAAGGTTTGAGATGGATGATTCTACAAGAGGAACCTAATTTACAATAGGTTTTGAACAGAGAGGTCCTAATGATGCCTTAAGATAGTTGCTATATGTTGGAGAAGATAAACCCCAAGGATGCCCCAAGATGGTTGACTTTAGAAAAGGAGAGGACTAACTCTATTATAGGTCTCAGAATGAGGGATCCTAACTCTCTACTAGGGTGATAAGAATGTTGTGCTAAAGATGATATTGGTGCTATGCTAAGCATATAGGATGAATGCTCAAGAGTCCATTTTGGATGACGCACGTGATGTAGGTGAACTGGGTTGTTCCTGTCTGCTTGGAACAAAAGAATACATTTTGATCACATTTTGCATGGTGAAATTAAATGGAAAAATAGATTTTTGATTTTAGACATCTTTCAGAATGAAATTGGATAAAAATGAATTTTGACTTCCAAACATTTTTCAGAATGAAATTAGATGACAAATGGATTTTGATTTCAGACATTTTTCAGAGTGAAATCGGGTGAAAAATGGATTTTGATTTCAGACATTTTTCAGAATGAAATTAGATGGAAAATAGATTTTGATTTCAAACATTTTTCAGAATAAAATCGGGTGAAAATAGATTTTGATTTCAAATATTTTTCAGAATGAAATCGGGTGAAAATGAATTTTGATTTCAGACAATTTTCAAAATGAAATCGGATAAAAAATGGATTTTGATTTCAAACATCTTTCAGAATGAAATCGAGTGGAAAATGGATTTTGATTTCAGACATTTTTCAGAATGAAATCGGGTAGAAAATGGATTTTGATTTCCAAACATCTTTCAGAATCAAATCGGATGAAAAATGGATTTTCATTTCAGACATTTTTCAGAATGAAATTGGATGAAAAATAGATTTTGATTTCAGATATTTTTCAGAATGAAATCGGGTGAAAAATGGATTTTGATTTCAGACATTTTTCATAATGAAACCAGGTGGAAAATAAATTTTGATTTCAAACATCTTTCAGAATGAAATCAGATGGAAAATAGATTTTGATTTCAAACATTTTTCAGAATGAAATCTGGTGGAAAATAGATTTTGATTTCAAACATCTTTTAAAATGAAATCGGGCGAAAAATAGATTTTGATTTCAGACATTTTTCAGAATGAAATCGGATGAAAAATAGATTTTGAATTCAAACATCTTTCAAAATGAAATCGGATGGAAAATAGATTTTGATTTCAAACATTTTTCAGAATGAAATTGGGTGAAAAATAGATTTTGATTTCAAACATCTTTCAGAATGAAATCGGGTGGAAATAGATTTTGATGTCACCAAGGGCTGCTTAGGCTTAAAATAATTTTTTGTTTGCCAAGGGCTACTTGGATTTAAAATGATTTTTGGTTTACCAAGGGCTACTTGGGTTTAGAATGATTTTTGGCTTGTCAAGGGTTACTTGGGCTTAAAATTATTTTCGGTATGCCAAAGGCTCCTTGGGCTTAAAATAATTTTTGGTTTGGGCTACTTGAGCTTAAAATGATTTAATGATTTTTGGTTTGCCAAGGTTTGCTTGGGCTTAAAATGATTTTTGGTTTGCCAAGAGCTATTTGGGCTTAAAATGATTTGTTGGTTTACCAAGGGCTGCTTGGGCTTAAAATGATTGTTGGTTTGCCAAGGGCTACTTGGGTTTAAAATGATTTTTAGTTTGCCAAGGGCTCATTGGGTTTAAAATGATTTTTAGTTTGCCAAGGGCTCCTTAGGCTTAAAATGATTGTTGGTTTGCCAAGCGCTGCTTGGGCTTAAAATAATTGTTTGTTTGCCGAGAGCTGCTTGGGCTTAAAATGATTTTTGGTTTACCAAGGGCTGCTTAGGCTTAAAATGATTTTTGGTCTGCCGAGGCTTGCTTGGGCTTAAAATGATTGTTGGTTTACCAAAGGCTGCTTGGGCTTAAAATGATTGTTGGTTTGCCAAGGGCTGCTTGGGCTTAAAATGATTTTTAGTTTGCCAAGGGCTGCTTGGGCTTAAAATGATTGTTGGTTTGCCAAGAGCTGCTTGGGCTTAAAATGATTGTTGGTTTGCCAAGGGCTGTTTGGGCTTAAAATGATTGTTGGTTTGCCTAAGACTACTTGGGCTTAAAATGATTGTTAGTTTGCCAAGGGCTACTTGGGATTAAAATGATTTTTGGTTTGCCAAGGGCTACTTGGGCTTAAAATGATTTTTGGTTTGCCAAGGGTTGCTTGGGCTTAAAATGATTTCTGTCTTATCAAGTTCAAAATTAAATGAGTGAGACTTGAATGATATGTGACTTATGAACCTTTGAGTTGAAGGAAATGATGCATAACTTAAGAGATTTTTCAAAGTCTGAGGAAATAATTCAATTTTGGATGCCCTAAATCGGAAAGAATTTAATGAGATGCAATGTCCTAACTATATGCTAGGTTAGAAGTGAAAACTTAAGCTCTTTAGGCAATCGATTTCTTTTCAAAAAGCAAACCTGATTCCGTTCTAGTTTGAAAAATGCAATTACTCTTGGAGGGTCCAATGAGCTCTGATTGACACTAATCGAGACTCTGAATTTGCATGTGCATCCTATTTCTAATGTATGTTTTGACAAATCTAATACCTTGAACTAGTGAAAGGCTGATATGCATTGTAAGGTGACAATTTATGAGAAATGTCAGATTGATGATTGAAATTTTAGTAGGATGCCCCATTTTTTGAAGGAAGGCGACTTGTGGAAAAGGGTGAATTGATCATTTTTGTTGGTCTTTGAGGGTGAGATTATGAGCATTGATCTTGGATCAAAGTTTGCATCAGGTTCGATCAAACGGTGAGATTTTGGCTGATCTGATATCTTGGATTTGAATAGGGTTTGATCTTGGATTAAAGGGTAAGCTTAGGACTTGATCTTGGATCAAAGGTTGAGACTATGGTTAGCCTTGGATCATGGATTTGAATAGGGTTTGGACTAAGGGCTGCATTTGGGTTCTTGTGGAGATGACCCATTTTTGGGGACTGTGATTTAAAGAGATGACCCACTTTTGAGGAATGATGACTTAGATCACTTTAGTGGTGGTTAATGTTTGAGAGGGAGTTGGCAATTTATCGGGTAGTGACCAGTAGGACTGGTGAGGTTTTGAAGCCACATTTAGTTTTGACCGAGTGTGTTGGATTGAGGATGATTCCGTGCTCAGTATTGGTTCAAAGATTAACTTGGAAGGCTGAGGTCAGGAATACCTTGTCGGAATGGTTTTAGACTCCTAAAGATCAACTATGTGAGTTGGTCCTGTCGGTTTGATTTTGGACACCTAATGGAAGGCTCTGTGGCTTGGTTTTAATTTGGACCGAAGGATGGCTTTGAGAGTTTCTCTGCTTGGTTCTTGCCAAAGATGACTTTGTTCAATGAGGTTTATGGAAGATGAATTTGTGGTTGGCTCTATCTCAGGCTAAAGGCTTTTTTAGATGGGTTCGATCCTTCAAAAAGATAACTTAGCTGCTTAGGCTTATGGACCTTGATTCGTGATCCACTTTTGATTTCATACCTGACCCAACTTCAGAAGGGCAATAGGTTTTGAATCTGGTAATGAGGGCTTGGCTATTCAGATGATCTAAGGATCACTTGAGAATTTCAACTTTGGTTTCACTGATGAAGATTAAAGGAATATGAACCCTTTTTGCTCAAACCAATCCTTTCTGCTTTGCCCCTTGAGCTTGGACTTGCTTTTGGGAAATGGGAGGTTTTATGAGTTTGTCTTTATGGGAAAAACAAGCGGAGCTATTCCTACTGTTTGAAATTGAAAAGATTTTTGGGCTGACGCTTTGTTGGTTTGGACTAGTAGGACTAACACACGGGTCAATGACTTGAAAGAAAAGTCATTCATCATGAAAGAAAAAGACTTTTTAATTTGATGATTTGGACAATCGACTCAAGGAATGATGATTTTGGATTACTTATCCTCGGATGATGGATTTATCCACAGTGACTAGATGTTGACTTGAGAAAACATGCCCCTGATGAGGAATTAGGGTGGTTTAGCCATTTAACTACTTTGACTAAGAGATGTGATGATTGACACAAGAGGACATACCCCTTATATGGGACAAAGACAATTTACTCAATTAGCTAAGAGATGTGACAGATGACAATCGTGACAATCATTTGACACCAAGATACTGAAATGACTCTGACGAGGACTTGTTAGCAACTTTTGCTATGATGATTGTCTCAGAAAATATTTTTTTTTATGCTCTAATTTTTGCCCGAGCAGCCCTTCCGAGTTTTCAACTTGCTGAGCTACTTTAATTTTTGCCTAACCCGCCTTACTCAGGTTTTCAACTTAGCGAGCACAAATCAATTAATTTGGGTATAAAAAATGATAATTTTATTATGCTTTGAAATGTACCCCAAGTGGGTTGCCTATGTATCTCCATTTGCATTTTTTTCGAAGCCATTTTCTGGTATGTTGCCCGGGCATTCTTTAAACCAAAAGGCATGACCTTGTAGCAGTAGGTGTTCCATTCTTTCACAAAGGCTGTCTTTTCTTTGTCAGGTGGATAGACTTGTATTTTATTATACCCCACATATAAATTAGTCAAGGAGACTGCCCCATATCCGACCATGCGATCAACCAATAAGTCTATATGAGGTAAAGGAAAATCATCTTTTGAACAAGCTTTGTTCAGATCCCTGTAATCCACACACATTCTTACTTTCCCATCCTTCTTGGGCACAAGCACAATGTTGGCTAGCCATGAAGGGTAAGTGATAGGTTCAATAAAACCATTCTTTAATAACCTGGCAACTTTCTCTTTGACCTTGAGAGACCATTCTGCCTTCATCCTTCGTAACTTCTGTTTTACAGGCTTCGCATTCTCATAGGTCGGAATCTTATAGACTGCTATGCTTGGATTGATACTCGTTATGTCTTCTGGTTGCCAAGCAAAACAATATGAAAATTCTTGAACAATCTTGACTAAAAAAGCCTTATCATGATGATGCAATGAATGTGAATTTCAATTTATTATTTGTGCCAAAGTTGATTGATTCTCTCTCTCTCTCTCTTTTTATGCCTCTTTTAAATTGGATTCATGGAGAGGAAAAAAGACTCGAGGATATAAAAGGAAAATTGAACACTTTCATTGATAACAAAAGTTTTGTCCTCGCGGACTACATCAAAATTAAAAGGAGGACCTAAGAGATCTATTACAGACTCTACAGAGTAAAAAGAAGAAACAGACTCAACAAACTCTGACTTGGACTTAGACTTTGATTTGAATTCAATCTCAGAAGGTTAGATTAACTGGGCTTGAAGTCCTCCATAAACTATGCTAATTTGGGCTTTGGTTGGTTGATGAGGTGGGGTCTATTTCTACTTACCTTCCTCCTAATCTGAATCTTTAGACTTGAAGGGATTGATAACGGTTCAAAGGTAAATGAAGGTGTCAGATATCAGACTAGGGGGAAGGATATCTCTGATGTAAATGAGATCTTGGAAACGAAGCTCAAGGGCATACAAAAATCTGTGCATTTCCTTTTCAGAGACTGACTCTTCTGTATGGTAGAGGTAATGGAAGTGAAGGTATTATTCTACTTGTATCTTCTCTTCATTATGTGGCCTTGTCCTAATACAACAGTATTGCACTTCACAGACTTTTCCATAGGTGAATGGGTGAAGGTTTCCTTACCTTGAAAAGGATTCAAGGAAAAGGAAGGGTTGGTGTTGGTTAGATTAACTTGAGGTGTATTTGAAGAGCTTGGATCAGCTGGTTTAGTCCTGGTCTGATTCATGGATTTTATGTCATCAATTTGAAAAATGAAGGCTTTGGTCACATAGGCCAGTGAATTGTGGAAGCTGGTTCGTTGGGCGGTCAGTGCTTTGGAAAAGTTGGCTTGTTGAGTGATCAATCTTTCATTGAAGTTGGCTTGTTAGGCGATTAAGGCTTCATTGAAGCGGATTTGTTAAGTACTAAGGGTAGATTTGAGCATAACTTTAAAATTCTCCTCTTGCCTTTTGATGAGGGTGATGAGAAGTGTGTCCATGGCATCCATATTGGTTCGATTGGCCATTGGTACCTTCTAAAGATAAGGAAAGGGATCAGTACATGAAAGAGAAAACCTAACTCTGTTCTAGGTTTTTAGGGGAAAGAAAAACCTAACTCTGTTCTAGGTTTTATAGGGAAAAGGAAAACTGTAACACCTCAGCTAGAAGCTAACCCAAACCATTAGAGGGGCAATAGAGGGGGAAATTTTTTTTCTTTCTTTTTGTATTGTTAATGATATATGTTTATGTATGAAATAAATATCTATGCATGTTATTTGAATTAATTTTAGGCATAGAAGTGGTTTAGAGGCTGTTAGGACTTAATCGAAAAATTTTGAGTTTTTGGTGAACTGGGAGCAAAATGGTCATTTTTCGCCCGTCGGAATTTTATGGATTTAATATCATATTTAAAAGGAGAAAATAACTTAAAGACTTGAAAATGACCTTATTTTATTTATTTGAGCAGTAGTTTAAGAAATAATCCCGGTCGAAAAATTATTAACGGCACGCTGCGCGATTTCGGTGTTTCAGTTGCACTAAGGGTAATTTGGTCATTTCCTTTATAATATGGAGTTATCAAGTGTGTGCAACCTTATGGTATTAGTTTAGGCTTGATTAAATCAGACCGTTGGATCAAATGACTTTAAATTGTATGGTTAGATGAGTAGGTTGCAAAGTTGCTAACCTAAGCTCAATGTATGGGATTATTGCATTTGGTTTGTGATTTGGTGTATCAAAAGTATGTGTAACCTATCTAAGTTGACTTTGGATGAACCAATAGTATGAAAGTAAGAAGAATGGATGGTTGGATGACTAGGATTCACCAAAATTACCATGAAACCTACACCAT
>CANXYC010406920.1:0-15240 GCA_948193065.1 Aleurites moluccanus
ACATATTATATATATATATATATATATATATATATATATATATATATATATATATATATATATATATATATATCAAGTGTCGATTTAGTTGATTTAAATAAGTGAGATTGCCATATATTTATGAATTCTATATAGATTTTAAGAATCAGTAAGGTGGAGTAGCTGTCTCTATTGACTTTGCCTTGTTAAGTTGGACTGTTATACTCTTATGTTACACATTTCTAAATTCTGCATTCAAATTTGGAGCTTTTTATGTTAGAACTTAAACACCCTAAAGTCTCTCTCTATCCTAATAATCTTCCATTAATTTCACACTTTTATGTATGGCCACTATCATACTAGGAAGACGAAAAGGTCAAGCGTGTGAGTAAGGCAACTACTAATTAAATAGCTATAAACACATTTCTTTCTCATATCTAGGTAATGAAAATTAAAGCTATGAACTTCAAGGTTGCAGAATTATTTGAAATGCTTGAATAAAAATACAGGGTATAGGGTTTTTGGAGAAAGTGATTTATAATTTATATAACATGGACGGTGTAACCAAAGAAAGGTAACTTTCAAATATTTGTAATGCAAAAAAATGAGTTCTCTCAACGAGGTCAAACACCAAAAAAATAAAACACCCAATATATATATATTTCAGTGGCCGACAACTTGTTCCTCCTTTCACATGCAAACAAAAACTGATCCCTCTTGATGTTTAATTTTTATTTTCCCTCTTCTTATGGTCTTGTTCTTGCTGAATGGGCTGGTGGATCTCAATTAATTTCCCTCCATGACCCATTTATTTGTTTTGTTTTTTCATGAAGAATCAGGCACATGTAATTAGCATAGCTCAGATTACACTTCTATAGAGGGACACCCGTTGGTTTATGTGAAACTGTGAAATATTTTAACAAATAAGGTCATATAAGATCTTTTTATGTATGAATTAATATAGAAATATGATACAAAATATTTTTATGTTCATATAGGAAATTTAAAAAGGGTCTAAAGAAGTGAAGCATGGGGGGCTGGAGATAAGATTTGAGAGGTTTATATTACTGCAAGGACTCTCCATTGCTTTGTATATGGTCTTTACTTCAGGATAAAATGCCAACTATCTCTGCTTCCACATCCCATTTTACTCGAAAGAGGAGACATGAAACAGAGATGGTAGGCAATTTAACTTGCACATGAAAAAAGAAAATAAAAATTATTTAACCATACAAAGCTAGTAGTCCATAAAAAGGGAAAGAAAAAAAGGATTCAGGAATGTGATTAGGAATTAGCGAGGAATGCTGACAAAATCTGCAGTCGCATGGTTTAAGCTCTGCAGTGCTCTGTTTTTCTTGGACAGAGGCTCTGGTGAAGAAGAAACTGATGGTGCCACTGCCCATGAATCGTTTGAGCTATCTGAGCTAAACGACACATCAATTACACCGTTTGGGCTGCCTGGAATGGACCCAAATTTTCGTTTTTTTGATTGGTTGATACCATTGTCTCTTGATGTCAATTCCATTATCAGCTGACTGCAATTATCTACCTTGTCCTGTTTTAGATGATTCAGTATTTATGTAATGAGATTTTGTTGTTCAAAATGGAAAAATAAAGCTAGAATTCAATTAAATGAATAGCGAGAAGGGAAACTCACCTTATCGATTCCAAGAATACCCAGTAGCTGGCATTCATATTCAGCTCCAAGACAGTGCTCTATTCCATTAATTACATGCAGCATTGTAGCAGTAGCAATTACAGAAGGGAGATAAGCCATAGACCTTAAATCTACATGCATTAAAACAAACATTAATTTATATACATAATGGTCAAATATCCAAACCAATTACAAAGAAAGCCTAATTTATATCTGAACAAGGTAAAGATGTTTGATAACTTGCCTGAAATTAAAGACAGAACTATGCGCTCACACCTCCTCAGCAATTCCCAGCAGAGATAGTCCCTTAAACCAAGCCTCCTTGTAATGTAATCCAGAAATGATAATGGAGTTACAGGATTCATTCTCCACTGGAGAGTAGAGAGTACCAGAATCTCCATTCTCTGGATGGTTTTGGCCTCAAAAAGGTATCTACTGTCCTCCACCTATATTAAATCCAAAAAATTAATTAGACACAACCAAGCAAGAATCTAACGATCGCCCAATTAATGATTAATACCTGAAGGTCTAATAGAAGAGGCACTTGGGTCTCCTCCACCTTGGCGGCAAGAGATAGACAAGCGACAGCAGCGAGTTGGGTCATCCATGGCTTCTCTGCTTGAATATGAAAGCTAAAAAGGAACCTATCAAGATAGTTGACAGCCAAAACTGCAGTTAGAGCAGTGAAAGAGTAGTGAGCATTGACTTTAAGCATCCACTCTATAGCCTGACGCCGAGCCTCAACTAAAGATTGGTTGGTTTCTAGATTTTTGTACGGTTGATTTTGCTCTTGTTTCTCAAACAAACAGGAAAGTTCCTCATCTTCCCAATACAAGTCTTGTTCTAATAACACTACTTGTTTCTTATTATTGTTATTATTATTATTGTTGTTGTTGTTATTATTAGAGCAGTAACTCTCTCCTTCTTCTTCTTCTTCTTCTACTTGTTGAAAATAATCATCTCTAACTTCTTCTTCTTCTTCCCAATTCTCCTCAAAGCAGTAAAGATTGTCATTAAGAAATGTAGGGGTTGATAATTGATATTGTGGTTCTTGCAGTGCAGTTGAAGAATGAGGATAATGTTTTGCCATCTTCTTCAAAGAAGAAGATTAGATTCAGATCTTAGTTCATTATAGTCTAGAGAAGAAGACGAACAATAAAGAAAGACATAATAAAGACTCAGCTTCACCCATCTCTCTCTCTCTCTCTCTCAATAAATGAATGAAACAAAAGAAAGAAAGTTTAGGAAGAAGGTGAGTGACCAGTAACCCCCCAAGCCCAGAGGTATATATGTTTTTATTTATGAGTTTGGACCTGGAGCAGCTGATGGGTCTTATTTCATTTTTATTGTTATTATTATATTATTAGGTAGTATAGTGTGTGAATAGTCCTAGAGGCTGAATCATGGGCCATACATCTCAATTACTCGACACGTGACATATGTACCCTTGGCCCTCAAGGACCCCATGATTGAATTTCGAATTCTCTATTATGATTTTTTATTTTGATTTTTCTATCCAGAATGTTTTGTTTTGTTTTGTCTATCTCATCATATAAAGGGCTTGATTACCATTGAACCGTTAAGATTGGCCAAATTATTAAAATGTCAAAAAGCAACGGAGAATATATAAGCATAAATTTGGCTTCTATTGTATGAGTGGACCATACCTCAGATATTCTGTTTTTATTTTTATTTTTATTTTTATTTTTATTTTTATTTTTTTATATAAAATAAATAAATTATATTTTTTTAGCGGGTTATTCTAAAACTTTTTTACATTTCGTTTCAGAATGTGAGAGCGGTGAATTGGCTGCGTTACAGTACAGAGCACCCCACAGTACTTGAAAATAACATCTGATGCAGCTGGCAATTCCATTGTTTGACTCAGATTTTTAACCTATTAATTTTACTATTATTATAATTATAATAAATAAACAACAAAAGAAAATAAATGATTAATGTCCTGGAAAATTTCTCAAAACATGATTATTCAAATCAACTAACTAATTATTTTAGAATTAAAATCAAATTATTAATTAAATTACATTAAATGAGGATAGTTATGAATTTTACCAGAGATTAACCCTCATTTTTTAGAATTTTTGATACAATGTCACACACTACATGCATTAGAGAGTAAATCTACATCTATACAACAGATATAATGCTGCGAATTCTCTTTATGCTCAGTAATAAACAAAACCCTAGCTAATTAATTAACAAGCCTCTGTTGCCTTAGCTTAATTATATTACATATATATAATAATTAGTATTAGACTCAGGCTAATATATTTAATAATGCTTTTATTTAGCTGTACGATCAACTTCCTGCTCAAATACCAAGTCTCCAATCTCAAGACAAAAAATAAAATAAAAAATGTATATATTATAATGGTTTAAGACAAGAAATCAAACCCTAGCCAGTAATATGGAAAGAAAGTATACTTAAATAAGTTTTAACTAAGTAAATAAACTATTGAGCAGTATTCTAATAATTCCCCCTCTAAACATATGTCCATTCTTGCTACTATTGACTAAATTGTTGCTAACTACAAAAAATGCAGAGAGATTATAAGATGACGAATTATATAATTAAATTTTAATTTTAGTAGTAAAGTGATTGAATATTTAGCAAATAATTTAGAAGATTTAGTGGTTGAACTTTCCCAATCCATTTCCATATAAATATGTTCGATGGTAAAAGAAATGTTCAAATATACCAAAAGACAACAAAGTGCATTGCACACTTACAAGTTTACACCTTAAGGCTTAGTGCTAAGGAAAAAGTGAAAAATGGAGGGATGGTGTGGTGGGTAGAGAAAATCAGAAAAGGTAGGAAAGGAATGGAGAAAATAGGGTTTTTCTTTCTTTGTTTGGGAGAAAGGAAAAACTGGAACGAAAATATATACATATATGTATATAGGACCCACAATTTTTATCTCAAAATTGAAGTGAGAGTTAAAGAAGATTAAAAAAACAAAAAACATGCTAATTTCAACTTATACTAACTTATTGAAAGGAAAAACCAACTTTCCTTCTCAACTCTAGTCCCTTGTTGGGGAGAGATAACAAGTTTGTCTTCTATAAAATTTCCCCTTTTTCTTTTCTCGAATCCACTCCAATGCTAAAATAAATGTTTTTTTTTTCTTTTTATTGTTTGGTTCATTCTCCCTCCATTTCTTTCTACTTTGCTTTTTCACCAAATAAAGTGTCATGGAATTTAATCTTTGTATCTTGTTTTCGAAATTTAAATTTAATGCTATGGCAATATAAAGGCTAGTTATTAATATTTAATATCTTATCGTCTAATAATTAAATGAAAGAAATAATTATATTTAGCAATAACTCTAAGGTTTTAAACTATTATATTTGGCATTTACAAGTTCATATAAACAATTAATAATGTTATATACTCGGTCTATATTAATGATCCACGTAAACAGAATCTAGACAATAATTTTTTTGCATAAATGCATTTATATTTTATTTATTTATTTAGAGAAGAGTAAAGTCTCTAGTTTACAAGAATCAAAGTAAGAGAAAATTAAAATAATTGAGTTTTATAATATATAATGATCTAAATTATTTAAGTATAGTTAATTTTCTTAGTATAAATTATTTATATTTTTTATTATTAATTAACGTGAATTATTATACACTATAAATGTTATATTTAACATAGAGGAAAAAAAATGGAAAACATGCATGCTATAAGAGAAATGTTTAATGTTGCAAAATACATTTCCCAAAGCTATTTATAATTATGTAACCGGACAACTTAATTTCTTCGTTTGTACGTAAAGAAATGTCTCTCTCTCTCTCCCCTCAGTCTGCAGTAACCTATAGTAGCATTTTAACAGAGCAAACTACAGAAGAGAAACTGTATGTGAGTGTTTGTCGTCTCTTTAGTTTAATCACAAAACTCTATCCCCCATTCCCATGGTCCTGCTGGCTGCTGCCAATATATACTACACATGTACGTGTTTTTTACCTACTGAGACGCGTGTAGGTCTTTTTTGCTGTGATATGTTGCTTTCTTTTCTTTCCTTTTTCTTTTTCTTTTACTTTTCTTGCTCTTCTTCTTTTATAGGCTCGAACTCCAAGAAATGAAGCTATGTATCAGTACAGGAAGGACAAAAAAAAGGGTTGGTGTAGGCAGGTGACTAGAATCAATGGAAATTGGAGGTGGTGGTTGTGTTGGTTTCCAGTTCATTTCACATGGTAAAGAAGAGTTTAAATTAAAAAAA
This sequence comes from Aleurites moluccanus, assembly GCA_948193065.1. Lineage (NCBI taxonomy): Eukaryota > Viridiplantae > Streptophyta > Magnoliopsida > Malpighiales > Euphorbiaceae > Aleurites > Aleurites moluccanus. The sequence goes on from CANXYC010406920.1 coordinate 5,884, forward strand.
AATAAAAAAATCACTCAATTGAACACTGTTTTTACATACTATATATGCAAGTTCATAATTAAAACACCATTGTCTATTTAGAAAAGGAGTCTATCCTTTCTTGTTATTTTTTTTTTCCTTTTACATGATCATCTCAAAATTTTATAATCTTCAGTTTTCAAAAACATTAAGAGTTGTTTCATCATTCTGGTCAAATGCCAGATACAAAGCCCACACTCTTCTCTAGATTCAGAATCAGAAAGTTGTGGCTGTGGCTTTGCCTCTACATTTCAATCACAAAACATGGGAACAACAGAAAGCAAACACTCTCTTTATTGGAACTCTTCGACAATCCTCTACTCCAAAACACACAGTCTCTATATTCTTAGTAGGACCGAACTATAAAAGGATCACAACCCTTCAAATAAGCAAGACCTTTGATCATCATTTTTACCCCATATAAGAAAGCTCATCATAGGTCATGGACTGTGGAGTGAGGGCCCACATGGTTTTTTTTTTCTTGGTCCAGCTGGGTTAGGGTCCCCCAAAGCATGGGGTCCACTTTCCTATAGTCTTTGTCTAATGATCATGTTTGTTCCGTAATCATAGCATATATATTATACCTCACACAACCTTTTCATTACTGATGCATGGTAACAACTAGAGATTATAAAGATTGTAAGCTATAATATTGATAACGAGGAGTTGACCTTTTTATTACTTATTACCTAAGACTTGTAAAACTATTCATGTTTTTTTTGGGTTTCCGACGAAACGATTGACGCCCAAATTGTGCGAAGGACTACAATATCCCCTTAACAGCAATTGTTAATAAAACTTTTGCATTTATGAACAATATTACAAATTTGCCATTTAAATACCTTTTATGTATTTGTCAATTGTCACCCACCCTTAACTCTTTTAAATACCACATATATCATGTTTAATTTCCTCTTTTTGTAGTTTTTTTATAACATTTTTTTAGAAAAAAAAAATTATTATCCTATTATTTAATTTTTTATTATTTTTTTAGACACTTAAATTTTTATAATTTTTTTAGACACTTAAATTTTTATAATCTGATTCATTAAACATTTAACAGCAAAATTTAATGGTACTGTTAATATTTAATAATTTGACCCATAATATAAAAAATAATTTTCTTTGACATGAAATTGGATTAGGCAAAATGTAAATCATTTTTAAATTAAAATATTTAACTTTATTAAGCATAAAAATTAAAAATAATTTTAAGAGAAAAAAGAAAAATAAATTTTAAGAATTAAAAATACTTAATCTAATATATATCTAATTAGGCACTGTTATTTATAATTTTTTTTCTTAATTTTCATGAAAATCAATTGGTAAAAACTTATTATAAAGTAATTGAATTATCCTTCAATTATTATGATATAATTAAGTAAAATGGTACAATTATATTGCAATAATACATATTAATATCCAATTAAGACCTATTTGATATATAAATTTTCAAAATGAAAGAACATTTTAAATATTTTTGGCACGTCAAATTTAAATGAGTTACATGAAGATAATTTTTTCTTTTAAAGATAAACTCTTTAAATATATCCAAATATTTTTAAATATAGGCTATATATAAACTAACAAATTTTATATACTATTTTGAGGGATAAATTTCATAAAACAAATGCAGAAAGCAATAATATGTTATGGAATGATAAGGTGGTTGAAGCTGCTGTGGTAATTAAATTGATTACTGATTATGTTGCTGAATGAAAGATGACTCGTGCTAAAATGTCTGTATGCGCTAGACCATCTACTATATTGATTTTCAGGTGGAAACGACCAGAATTGAGAAGGGTAAAATGTAATATTGATGTAGGTTTTCATATGAGCTTTTTTAATATTTTTGCTGCTGTTGTTTTACGAAACAGTGATGGTTTTTTTTTGGGTGGTTGTACTTGGAGATTTAATGGTGTTTTTTCTCCTTGTGAAGCTGAGGTTATGTGTCTGAAGGAGGCACTTAGTTGGATTGATCGATTGGGGTATGAGTTTGTTGTCTTTGAATGTGATACTTCTCAAGTTGTTGATGCTTGCAATTCTGCTAAATTTGAAGATTCAGAATTTGGTGATTTTATTAAGAGTTGCAACTATATTTTGAGTTTGCATGTGAATTGGCATTTAGCTTTTGTTAATCGCACAGCTAATCATGTGGCTCATTGCTTAGTTAAGTTTCCTTTGCTTAGTTAAGTCTGTTTTTTTATTTTCTCAGTTTATGTATTAGAGTCAGATTTCAAATTTTATTGAAGAAGTCATTCTGACTGATATCCTTGATTATGCTTAATAAAGCTCTTTCTTTCTAAAAAAAAATAAAAATGCAGAAAGCAAGTTTTTAAATTTAATAATAAAAATGATATTTAGTAATGTTTTTAATGGCATATAATACTATTAGATTGAAATTAAATATAATTATTTTAAAATCTCCAATCACAATAATTTATGTATTGTTTATGTTACTCTTTAAAAAGTAAAAATAGAAAAAAAGGATTTTATATCTTTCTTAATAAAATAATAAATATAAGATAAATGTAAGTCTGCATACATCTAAAAATGGGGACTGTGATTATATAAAAATAAACCTTTAGAATGTTTGAAAAGACTCTCAACAATCAACAAGCAAATTGTTCTTAAATATATTTGTTGTCACTATTATCCAAGTGTTATTTCCTTGCATTTTTTCATATATCTAAATTTTTTATTATTTTTGTGACTTTGTAAAATATAAAATCTTTTATGTTTTATAAAACCAAACACATCTTAATTATATATATGAAATAATAATAATTAATAATGATTCTTATAACTTTATATTATTTATACTATTGTCATGAATATATAATTTTATAGATAGAGTAAAATTAATTTTATTGTAAAAAAAAAAAATAACCTTGCACTTTACTTTTTCACTATAAAATAAAAATTAAACTATATTATTTTATGTCTCAAATTAGACAAGATAATTTAATCTTTAAATTTTAAAATTTTATATCTCTATAATTTTTTAATTTTTATATTATAATATATTTTAATTTTCCTCTCTCCCTCTCTATATATAAAGTGGTATAAAACTGAAGTTGTTAATGTTAAAATAGTCAACATTAAAATGTATTTTTATTAATTTATTGTTAAATTTATACTATAATTTTTATACATTTTATCACACAAATTTCCAAAAAATAATTATTATTTAACATATTAAGATTTTTAAAAATATCACTAAGCATATTTATTGATTCATGTTGAAAAGATATTTTTTTATTTAATTTAAATTTAAATGTAAAATCATTATTATATAAAATACTTTTTTAAATTTTCGATTAAAATTTTAAATATGTTATCCTTTATTATATAGAATAGCTATTATCCAAATTAGATATACTATAAATATATTTTAATAAATATTTCCTTGAATTGTAAAAAAAAAAAAATTAAAATAAGTTAATATATATTTTTAATAAACATATAAATAAATTGTTATATTTCTAATATATATACATTATAAATGTATTTTTTAATAACCTTGAGGATAATTACTATTAATTTATTAATTATATTTTCAAGATGAATTAATTAATAATACAATAATAAATAGTAAATAAATTTAATTGAAGTTGCACTAGCATGATAAAAGCAAGTTCTACCAAAACTACAGTTCCATCTCTTGTCGCACTTTGCGTACTTGTACATAATTTATGACCATCTAATTACCTTTCTGGCAAGGCAATACTTTTGTACTGACCACAGTGCTTTTCTGTTCCGGAACTGAACAATTAATATTTCCTTATCTGTCAAGGAATGGTTTATAAATTTTAATATAAAGACCACAGGACTTTGCAACCCGTGATCTATCACTACCAGCTCATTGTTGTGTAACAAGTTTCTATCAAATAGTTTCAGGCCAAACGTACAGAATTTTATAATTGACCAATGAAATTCTAGATGACATATATCTTCTCAGAAACATGAATTGGTAGACAATTTGATTTGGAAATTGGCATGCACTGCTAAGAATTGCATACTTCACTTGCTACTTGATTGTGGTGTTCCCTTTACCATGCGTGCTTTTGACACTACTCAAAACCAAGAAAAGAAGAGAAATCCATGTCTACCAAATCAAGCACACTGCGTACACATTTCAGAGTCCGCCAATGATAGCTGCCCATCATTTTAGCCAATAGAAAAGCCCAGAAAATATGAAAAATTTAAGAACCCTTAACTGCCAACTTGTCCTGCTCTAGCTGGGCTCGACTCTTTTTACTCTCTCGAATCCTCTACCACTAGAATTCTAGAATACACTCCTTGGAAAACTTGGTTAAATATCACAATGCACCAGCTTTACTAGTAATTTACTCGGGCACCAGACAAAATGAGCGGGGTGGTGATGGTGGTTTCACAGCTTCCAGTTTTCTAGATAACTTTTTAGTTTTTAACAATCTGATGCAACTCTTCGGCCAAAAGGCCACAAGATCAATCGATCAAAATCAAATCCGACGTCACACACGCAGGCACATCCAAAAACTATAAAATATTACATTAAAATCTCGTTTGCCGTGGGCTATGTTGTTTGTTGAGTGTTACCATGGCCTTTCAATAGTAAACATCAGTGGCCTGTAAACCTAATTGGCTCATCTACGTTAGCATTCTCTTCCAAACCTACAATTTTTTTCTACAGGAGTGTGAACAAGCCACAAAATAAATGCAATGCGTGTCCTGGGGTTTGGGAAAAGATTATTCTTACCAAATGATAGCTATAAACAAAGCCAACAAAAAGAGTTGCAAGTCAACAAAGTAGAATTCCACTTCAATCATTTTCTTGGTCCACATTCACAAGCAAAACTCACAAGTGCAAGTCAAGGATTATTTACTCCATTGACAGTGTGGTAGAGATTTATTAGGATGTCTACATAGGCCACTAAGACCAACATACGATCCTCTGCCCATATGCAAATTTTTAAATAATTGCATCACAATCATCTCTAGCAGTGCCAAAATTTTAATTGAATTCCAATTTAAGCATCAAGTATTAACACAAATCATCAACTACCACGCTTAAAATGTTCTCGAATAAATCTTTCTGCATGTGTTCGGTACTTATCACGAATGTATGCTCGTAGGCACTTCTGATAGGAAAAGTCTATCCAGCCACCATCAGTTCTCACAACAAAGAGGCATCTTGAGCGTCTAAATTGGGGGTGCCGATCAACCTTGCCAAAAACAATAAAAGTTTGTTGACCTATTAGTTTTCTCATAAATCAGCAGAAATAGACAAACGGTTATCTGTTACCACACATGTATTCATAAAGCGTATAGTGTTTATATATGCATAATTACAAGACCACACCCAGTGATTTAAATTCTAGTGGTTACAGCTGGAATTTAAATTTAAAGTGCCGACGAAGTAAGTTATCACATTTGTTCACACCAATGAATTCTACCAACAAATAGACAAAAGAGAAGGCAAAACAAAGAATAGGGAGGAACAATGTGACAGAGATGAATAAACCAGTCAAAAAATTTTATCTACTAATCTATAACCAAGATGTGGGGTCCAAAAACCCACCTATTATCCCAGGCAAGGGGGTTGCATGTGAAGAAAACCAACAAAATCAGAGACTATGCATCTGTCTATTATTTTTCTGGCACTTCATTTTAGTTGAAAATTAAAATCAGCAAGGGGGAAAACCCCAAACGAAGCCCCTATCATGGGAAAATTCAAAAACAAAAAACCACAAAAATCAAGTACGAGGAATCAAACTGAGTTGCGAACCAAAAGTGCTAGCTGTCAGCTTGCCACACAGTTGCTAGAGAGATACCGACCCAAAAACATCACGTCCCAATGCAATCTTAACTCAATTCTGTGCTGGACATATTTAATACAGATGATTTGTGCTAAAATTGTGAGTTTGACAAAGCAAAATGTTTGGAGAAAGGCAAGTCACACTATGTAGCCCACAAGAAATTGTGCAAATGGAGAAGCATAATTGTAAATTAGGAACAGAACATATAAACAAAAGGATTCAATTTAAAAGGCTGTGCTATTACTTCCAAAAATGGTTTGCAGCATGTTTAATAGTCAAGGACACCAAACAGGAGCAGGATGATTTAGCGCGTAACATGTTTTCCTATGTATTACTAACCAGAAAAATCATTTTATTTTATTTTATTTTATTTTATTTATTTTTATATAGTTATGGCCACTAATTCTAAAATTACCAACAGTGGACGTAAAGTTAACTGTTACTAAAATTGTCTGAGTCACTTTTTCTGTCTAAAATGTGTGCCTATACATACATGGCAGCCAACTGGAAGGTGAGATTTTTACTTGTTTCTTACACTAAGATTTCCATTTGAATTAGAAAATTAAATTTAAATCACAAAAGCAAAGAAAAATAAGGGGAAAAAATCCACTTCAATTAATTTAAATGTCTTAAAATTTAAATGAATTATGATGAATCAATAAATTAATGGAAACTTTCACCATGAATTTGGAAATTATAAACCATGAGCTAGATTATTCAGAAAATAAAATAGTTTGTAATGCATATCACCAATTCATGAGCAAGCACTGCATTGCTCTATACACCACCCACTGGTTCACCATAATTTTTTTGCAGAACCTGAGTTATTTTCTTAAGTATTAGCTGGAATATATAGGGAGATGATTGACTCTTCAAGAAATCCTGGTTAATTTATGTTTTATAGAATCTCAGAATGAACCAGTTGAATGTTCGTCCCTAAACACATACCATTTGCCAGCACAAGCACAACCACCAGAAAAAAGTAATTAGAAACCTAAAATCAAATTGCCAAACATTATATGGTGCATCCACAACAAATGCAGAATTCCCAGGCGCTACCACTAGAGGCACTAGGCCAACTTCATGATGCTAGGATAATAAATCTTCCAGCAAGAAGCAAGTAAATCAGTGTGCACAATAAGTTATGTAAATAATGATATTTTCAATTAATATCCAAATCCAAAAAAGATATAACTTTGTCCGTATGGATGGCAATGGATTGGATACAGGGTGGGTTTAGCTGCCCAACCTGCCTATAACGTACCATCACCCTACCTTCAGTTCAGGCTGGATGTGTATTAGCCTCCTCCTTTTCTCTTTTAATTTATTCTCTTTCTATTTTTCTTTGAATACATAAAATTTTATGCATTTCCATCTCTACAAGTAAATTCATGCTTATGTACCTTTTATTTTTAATCTATCAAAAGAATATAAACTTTCTTTTCAAAAAAATAAAAACACTAAGATGCTTAATAATTGTAAATAATTATATATAATCAGGTTCATGTTGATTGCCTTCATGCCTTGCCCCATTACCCACTTTGACCTGAACCTACTTCAGGTTCCAAATTCATTGCCCCGCCCCTGCCCCATTTAATAAACAGGGTGGATTATCCGCTGGGACAGGAATATTTTCCATCCCTATTTGTGCAAAATAGATAGAACCACACATATATGTTAAGGACTTAAAAAGTCAAATGGACAATCACAATGATAAATGATACATTCTAACTAGCCAAACTTGTAATCAGACAGCTTATCTTCATGCGTTTTGTATATTGACCAAAAAACAAACTGAAAACATATGTAAGCTAGGTGAAGCAGCTTAAGTTGAACACTGAGAACTCCTATATAAATAATGCAAATTGATGCTTACCATTATTGAATCAAGCCCACTTCCTATTTTATCATCAGAGTTTGGATGATAGGTGAGAAGCTTCTCTACCACAATTTTCTCATCTTCAGCTGTTAGACGTTCTCCATCCAAATACCTGGAAGAAGAGAACCAGTCAAATGGGAATGAGCCTTCACAGCCCTCCAAATTCATTTCAGTCCAAATAGACCACATAATCCAGGATATCTGACAGATCTAGACACACACTCAGACACATAGGTTTTGCTGAACGAACTTCAATTAAGTTGTCAAAGCAATGAGTCAAGAACAGCAATACAAACTTGAGCCCATAAACACTAACTACAAGATCGATCTTTGGATGATTGTTTTGAGAAATAGAATGAAGCTCTGAAAACTTGGAAATAAAATCTTTATCTACATTATAATTGGGATTGGGCTCTGATCACACATTGCATATGGAAATAACTTTCTTTGTGTATTTAAACACCAAAAAAAGCTTGATTACGATATAACAGATGATCACCTAGCTTCTAAGCAAGATTTTACTGGCATCTAATTGATGATCCCAAAATTTATTCCTTTGATTATGAGGTTAAAATGGCAAAAGCAAGAGTTTTTGTCAATAAACACTCACTATCCGTCTAGTTTGCAATTGCCTATCATTTCTGCTTTCAATAACCATATTTTCTGATAACCATTTCTTTCTTATTTTTCAGTGGCTATGAAGACAATGGATTGATGACATCACTCAAGCATACACTGTAAAAAATAAGTGTATGACTGATAAATAAATTAGTTAATTACTATGAAAATTTTTAAGAACATCACAATTATGTAGTAATGTTAAGCATTTAGAGCATTCTGTACAAAATTAAAACATAAATTATCAACTCTACAAAGTTTGCAATATTTTATCGCAACTGAGCTGCTGTTGATTAAAATTTGGTCATAAACTAAAGAGAAATAAAGAAAATGAAGACCTGTCGGAGTGGAGAATTTCTTTAGTGAGGGCAGTAATGGGCTCTATATCTTTCAGAATCTCTTCTTCTTTGCCTTTCCACTTCCGGTAATCAGGATCATCCCATGTTGGGTACTTGGGCGGCTCCCGCGCGCTCAACACTGCCGTTTTCTTTTCTACACTGGACACTTCTTCGTCGATACAGGTAGAATCAGCCGTGGAGAACCATGACTGCCGAAGCGGCGAGAAAAAACTGGCGGCGACGCGGTGGTGGTTAAGGTGGAGGCAAATGAATGGAAAGCCCCGCAGAAGTAGAGGTGCGGCCATTGCAGTCGGAGAAAGCCATTGTAGATACTGGGGGTTCGAGTCTATATTTGACAGTATGGGCTTACATTGTCGGTTTAGTCCAATTCATGAACTGTGGGCTTGGGCCTTGGTTCCACAGAAAGAGACTCCTAAAAGTATTCAAGGATTGAGCTATGTATGGTTGTCATTGTTGGCTCCATTCCCAAGCCCAATTAATTACTACTGTATATTTGAACGTCGCTTGGGCTTCTCAATTATTAGATCCCCAACCCTACCTGCCCAAAAGGGAAAAAGCAACTTATTAAGAATTTACATAATTTTTTTTCAAAACTTTACCGATTCAAGAATAGTTAAATATAGAGATTCAATTAAAATCTAATTAATTAAATAAAAAAATTGATATATATATATATATATAT
>CANXYC010406971.1:0-31229 GCA_948193065.1 Aleurites moluccanus
CTTCAGATTGCTCTTATCCTGATTGTCATCACCTAGATCACGGTGTAGGCAAGGATCCAGTAATAGGTTTGTTAAATTCTATTATAGATCATTTGGACTCTCTAAATAATTCTATAAATAAATTGTTCAAAAATTTAGAAGAGTTGACTCTTAGACAGAGTGAATTTGAGGAATTTTTCCTTGAGAAGGACTTATTGCTAGCTCTCATTATCACAATGAATATAAAAAGCTGAAAGAAATTAGAAATAAAAGAAAAAATCCTTTTAAAGATCTTTAGGAGTAGCTCTCTGTAATTTCGCCTCTGAACAGAACAATTAGAGGGAGGGCAGACTCACCTGAATGGTATTAGAGCCTAAAAGAGGGGATTTTTGGATTTCTTTGAAAGAAAAGTAGGACTTTGGGGGTAAAAATAGAAATAACTTAAGTTTGGGGCGGAGAAGGACTGCCAGTGAAACGCGGCTAAAAGTCTGAGGACTTTTGTGTTACATTTTAAAGTTTAAAGATAATAATGTGCGCGAGTTATAAGTTGGAGTACCATGAGTGAAATGAACTCGGAGTTCTTGGTTATATTCTTTGAGAAAAAAGAAGTAAATTTTACATTGAATCAAGAATTGATTCAATCACTTTCAAAGGATAAGTAACCAATCTTGCATCGACGTATTTAAGTTTGAATCATTTCTCAATTATCAAAAAGTAAAGTCTGAGGGCGAATTGTTGTATCTTGGTGCCTTGAGAATTGGGTTTATTTTCATTAAATTTCTTTAAATAAATATGTGATAGTTTGTTTGATCATATGGATTTTTGGTAATTATGTTACACAATCCATATGATCTATATTATGACTGTATATATGTTCACACTTTTGATTTTTGCAATTAAGAATATGTATGATAAGCATATGATGTTGAGTTTAGTTTGTATGAACTTTAGGCTTTCTTTATTACATGATTCATTATGGGATAAAACACATATCCAAATTAACATAAACATAATAGATACAAAGTCTCATAAAATAACTGGTGAAATAACTCGTGAAATACATAAGGTTGATAAGACCTTATGGCTAGGACATTAGCCCCTTCCTAGCAAGGGTCCTAATAAAAAGTATTCATTGTGCACAATGCCGATGGTACTTACCCACTTCCTCATCGGTCGGGTAGTTCTGTCATGTTATGTCATAAGATATTTAACAAGTTAGGGTATAATACTTATGATCACATAATATGATTTTCATGTAGGGAATTTCAAATAACAATCATCAGTCAACAAAGAAAAAGGTTACGATATGAATTATGACAATAAGCAAATGGATTAATAATTCAATGAATGGTTACAATATGCATAATAACATAATTATTACTCACCTTAGCCATTAAACTCCATATTTTAAATAACAAATCAATGACAATTAATCAAATTAGGCTTGGATAGTTAATGGATGATCAATGGCAATAACAAAGAGACATTAGGTCAAGAAGGAAATATACTCATTTGATTTCAATAATTCAAGTTATGACAATAGGTATGCACTTCTTTTTCTTTCCTTCAAATAGTTTGATATCAAATCCAACTATTTTTCTTAATCAATTTTTCCTTATTTATAACGAATTTCCTAACTTAGAATTTTGGTTTCTATAAAATGAGATTGAAGGAAATTTTTTTGAAATTCTTTTAATAGTGGTTTGGCCAAGTGAATCCAAATAGCCTATTAGTTTATTTTTATACACCAAGCCAATAGAAATATCAAGAAAGAAGAAAATGATAGAAAATTTTAGATTTTGGGCCATTTGTCATTTTTTATATGAATTGAAGGATTAATCTAATAAATATCTTTGTATAGTTTTTATCCTATTAAGATAAATGGACTGGCCATCCCTTGAATTTTTCTTGGATAATTTTTCTTGGTGGGTCCCACATCTTTGGGTATTTACATTTTGACCCACAATTTTTTCCTAATTTATATTTATAACCACAAATCTTTTTAATTCTTTTCAATTGAGTCTCTAAATTTTCTTCATTCAAGTTTTATGAAACCTTAAATTTCCAATTATATCTCAAATTAATTCAATTAATTAATTTTAATAGCTAAAGAATTTTTAGTCCGAACTTGCTTATGTAAAAACTCCAAAATTAGAAATTTATATTTTCTTAATTTCACTTCTCTTCCATATCCATTTTCTATCACCTTTAGTACTATATTCTCTTAAATTTATTTTTAATTAGTCCATAATCTACCAAATTTAAATTATGTGAAAAAATTTTAAGCAAAATAACTGTCAAAAATTTATTAAAAATCAGGAACCAACAAGTGCTTTAAAATCAACATTTTCTCATAACTTTTTTTTCTTTACTATCCATTTGCCTATTTAACTTCATATTGATCCTCCAATTATTTTTTTTGAATAATTTAAGATTCTAACTTGAAATATACTTAATCAATTTTAGTAAAAAATCTCTTAAAAATATTATAAAAAATTGATTACCGATAATATTTATTATAATCATTCTTAAAAAAATTCAAGAAAGCTTTTCCTTGAATATTTTCTTTATATTTCCTTAAACCAATTTGACTTTATTTACTTTTCAATTAACTTAACTTCCACAACTATAGTTCACTTGAATCCGTATAATCTTCTAGGATAGTATAATAATACTCTACTCAAGCGGATCACAATTCTAATTGAATATTAAGATTTTTTATATAATTTAAATATAATTATTTACTAATTCGATCCAAATTCCAGCTCAAGTTTATTCGAGTTTTATTTTGATATTAATAGATAAACTAATTTTTAATTTTTTAATGAGAATTGAGTCTAATAGAGTTGAAATTATATATTTTTAAGTATCCATTTAAACGGAACTTGAGTTTTAAAATGAAAATTCAATTGAGATCAAGTTGAGTTTTGATCCTCAATTTTTTTAATATAGTCAAATTTGAGCTCGATATTATTTTGACTTATTTCGGTTGGTTTACATCTTTAAATTTGATAAATATTAGGTGATATTTGATAAAACTAAAAATTTAGTTCTAAAAATTTAAGTGTTATTATTTTTAAATTATAAATTTTTTTAAAAATAATTTTAAGAGCTAGGGACAAGTTTCTATATGTTCCTTTCTTCATTCCATCTCCACTCATTTCTTCCAAAATCCTCTTTATTTTGGCTCTTATATCTTCCGCTCTCCATATTGTAAAATTAATGCAGCCAATTCTACTTAAAAATAATTTGACTTACCTTAAGGGTAAGTCAAATTATTTTTAAGCTACTCGAGTTTGATTTGTAAAATATTTAAATTTGACTTTATTATAATTGAGTGGAACTCAAATTCAAATAGTTTGAATAACGAGTTCGAATATTACAATACTCTACTCAAGCATATCACAATTCTAATTGATATTGAGATTTTATATAATTTAAATATAATTATTTACTAATTCGATCCAAATTCCAGCTCAAGTTTATTTGAGTTTTATTTTGACATTAATAAATAAACTAATTTTTTAATGAGAATCGAGTCTAACAGAGTCGAAATCATGTATTTTTAAGTATCCATTTGAACAAAACTTGAGTTTTAAAATGAAAATTCAAATGAGATCAAGTTGAATTTTGAATCTCAATTTTTTTAATAGAGTCAAATTTGAGCTTAACATTATTTTGATTCAATCCGGTTGGTTTATGTTTTTAGATTTGATAAGTATCACCTTGTTCGGTAAAACTGAAAATTTAATTCTGAAAATTTAAGTGATTTTATTTTTAAATTATAAAATTATTTAAAAATAATTTTGAGAGCTAGGGGCAAATTTCTATCCATTCCTTTCTTTGTTCCATCTCCATCCATTTCTTCTAAAATCCTCTTTATTTTAGCTCTTATATTTTTGGCTCCCCATATTGTAAAATTAATGCAGCCAATTCTACTGACCTTAGGGGTAAGTCAAATTATTTTTAAGCTACTCAAGTTTGATTTGTAAAATATTTAAATTTAGCTTTATTATAATTGAGTGGAACTCAAACTCAAATAGTTTAAATAACGAGTTCGAGTATTATAATACTCTACTCAAGCGGTTTATAATTCTAATTGAGTATTGAGATTTTATATAATTTAAATATAATTATTTACTAATTTGATTTCAAATTCGAGATCAAGTTTATTCGAGTTTTATTTTGACATTAATAGATAAATTACTTTAATTTTTTAATGAGAATCGAGTCTAATAGAATTAAAATCATGTATTTTTAAGTGTCCATTTAAATGAAACTTGAGTTTTAAAATGAAAATTCAATTGAGTTTCAGTTGAGTTTTAAGCCTTATTATTTTTTTTAATAGAGTCAAATTTAAGCTCTAACATTATTTTGACTCAATTTTGTTAGTTTACGATCTTTAGATTTGATAAGTATTAGGTTATCTTTGGTAAAATTGAAATTTTAGTTCTAAAAATTTAAGTGATATTATTTTTAAATTATAAATTATTTAAAAATTTAATCACTTATTATATTTTGTGCAAATTTAAAATAAAAATTTTAATTTATAATTTTAAGTTATTTTTAACTTAATTGAAACTTACAACTTAAAATAATTAAATTATATTGCAAAATAACTTGAAACTTAAAACAATTAAGTGCTAAAATTTTATTTTCATCAAACATCATCTAATTAGTAACAACTAATAAGTTTTTCAATTAATGCAATTTGCTGTAGTTCATATATATATATATATATATATATATATATATATATATATGTTCCATATCATTTTTATGCATGACATTATTTATTTTTTAAAATATTTTAATAATTAATATATATATGTCCTATATTTTTTTTTATACACGATATTATTTATTTTTTAAAATATTTTAATAATTAATATTTTTTTTTATAAATAATGTAATGTATAAAATAAAATATAAAATAAGACATACAAACGGAGAGAGTATTTGGATTGAATTTGCAGATCTAATGGCGATGGAGCCGCTTTGAACTACTAGCAACGGTATTGGTTCTACAATTGCAATTAGTAGTAAATTAACAGTTGAGTTTGGTAATAAAGAATCTTGTAATTTAATAATTAGAACTACGGTCCAACTATAAAATAATTAAGAATGATGTTTATAATAATTTTTTTTCACTTATAAAATGACATGCTCTTAATCTTATCTTATGTAAATAAATTTATTACTATTAATTTTTTTAAATAAAATAAATTTATCATGAATTAACAGAAACTAAAATATTAAAATTTTAACATATTAAAATATAATTTAATGATAAATATATATATAATTTAAAAAATAAATTCATATTTAAATTTTTTTTTTCAATATTTGAAAAAGATATGTCAACTTATTAATTATAATTTTTTTTTTTATAAATTTAATAAAAATATTAAAAGGAAAAGACTATATAATATTATTCCCAACCATAAGTTCTTGATAAATGAATTTAATTTTTGTAATGGTTCATTAGCTATTTGCTTCTTTCCTTGGGCTTAGTTTTGAATTTTGGATCGTGACTACTTAATTAACTACTAATCTTTGCAAGTAGTTTTAAGATTTGAATCTGTGTTTTCTCATTAGCCTCTGTTCAAATTTCTTGCTTCAGCTTTGTGTTATTATTTGTCGTGTGATCAACGAGACTTTGACTTGGTGATATTGAAATGAGTGAAAAAATCCCGAATTTGAATTCAATTAGAGATAAATTTATCAGAAAAAAAATTTATTTTTTGTGTAACAGCATGTGGTATAATATTTGGTGACCTAACTAAATAGAACAAAAGAGAAAAGGCAATTGAATTATCAATAAGTTTCTATAATCTTACATTTACATTTCTTATATTGTTGTTTTTGAAGCCCTTCTTGCAAGAATGACCCAACAAAGAACTCTATAAAACACAAAGAAACCTAACATAATCCCCACATTAATCCACCTACTATCTTTCTCAAGTCCTCTACTCATTAAAACATCTTTCCCAGTAACCAAACACTTAGAATTCCCATTATCTTGATCAATTTGCCAAGAGAAACACTCATTTTTTACACTCCAGTATTCATTTGTAAGAAGACAATCTAATGGGTACCTATAAAGAGAAACATAATACATAAAAATCCAATATTTTGGGATATTCTCTTTTGGAATAAAGTAGCCAGAGAAGAGAAAGAAAGCTCCAAGAACTGTGCAAATTAAAGAATTCCCTGAAATGAAATCAGGAGAAATAGCACTCAAGAAAAGAACTAAAGAACTAGCCATCAAGACTATAAGCCAAACAACAAATGTGAAGAATGCGAAGGCAGAAATTGAAGGGTTAAGTCCAACAAGCCAATAAACGGGAACAGAGAAAAGCAGAGAAACAGCAAACAAGAAAGGCAAGAAAATTATAGTATTAGCAATCATATAGGAAGAGATTTTATAAGCTCCTCTTGAAGATTCTTTCATCAAAACTCTCCTTTCTTGAAGATAAATTGGTAATGCTTCAACTGTTGATGAAAGGAGAAAGCTAAGACTGAAAGCAAATAGGCCTAATCTCTCTGCAATTCCTTCTTCATTTTTTCCCACTTTCATATATACACTTCCTAAACCAAATCCTCCAACAAGGGCTTGCATTGTTCTTGCCAAAAATAGTTGCTTTGTTCTATAAATGACCTTCCAAAATCTCGAACAAAGGAATATAATTTCAATCAGATTGATAAAATAACTACTACCTTTTTTTTGAATACCTTCTTGGATTAATCCAGTTTCCTCCTCTTGCCAAATTGAGTATTCTAGAGGTGGTAAATAAGTTTTTGAACCTGAATGATCACCAAGTGTTTGTATAATTTCCAATGAGAATTCTAGAGCATTTAGTTGCAATGGAATTTGAAATCCCAGTTCATAAATTGTCTCCTCCAGTGATTCCAAGCTACCATTATGGACAACAGAACCATTAGAAAGGATCACAAAGTTGTGAATAAACCCAAGAATTCTATAACTTGGTTGATGTATAGAAAAAACCACAATTCTTTGCCTTGTTTTTGCCATAGAAGAAAGCAGCTCAATTACTTGAAGAGCAGAGGTGCTATCTAGCCCTGAAGTTGGTTCATCAAGAAGCAAAATTGGTGGGTCATGAATTACATCAACTCCAATAGATACCCTTTTCCTTTCTCCGCCAGATATGCCTCTATTCTCTTCATCACCAACAAAGCTATCAGCAACATGTGAAAGGCCAAGTTCTAGCATTAAACTCTCTACCCTTTTTTCTCTATCTTTTGAACTCATTTCTTTGAGCCTAAATTTTGCACTATACATTAGAGTTTCTTTCACAGTTAGTAAAGGAAGTAAATTATCTTCTTGTGCTACAAATCCGCATATCTTTCTCAACTGAGCTGGGCTAGATATGTATCGATCATTTATCGATACACTCTTGGGATTAAAATCTTTATCTTTAACCCTGCCTGAAATTATTCGAAGAAGACTAGATTTTCCAGTACCACTTGGACCAACAATGGCTAGAATTTCAGAGCTTTTCGCCTGGAAAGAAACTGATTGAAGTATGTTAATAGGCTTAGGCTTTTGCACCAAGTGGCAAAAAGAAGCAAATTTTGACTCATTAGGAGTAATGGTATAGGAAAGGTTTGTTATGGTAAGTTTGCAAGGTATTTGTGATGGTGATTGTGGTGGTGGTGGCAGTGTTGGAGAGTGGTGGAAAGAGGAGGAGCGACTGGTGGATTCTTCAGAAGTTGTGAAGAGTATGGTTGAGTCTTCTTCTATGGTTTGTTGATGGAAACAAGAAGAAATTTTTGTGAGCTCCATATGTGTTGTGGATATGGAGGGATATGTTGCTATGTAGAAGATTTTGAAGTGGGAATTTAAGCAAGGCTAATATGAAGTATGGTGTGGGGGTTAGACCAACCAAAGATAAAATTGTTGATTGCTAGAAGAATTTTAAGGTTTTGGTTAGTACTTGCTTGTGGTGAAAGGTTTGGCAGTGTTTGGTGATCAAAGAAAGTTGACTTATTTGACATTGCTTATCAAAGCTTCCAATTTTATACATTTCTAAATTGCTCATGAACAAGGTTCAATTCTTAAGGGTAAATGTATTTTTCTTTTCTTTTCTTTTTTTTATTAATTCTTTAATTTTAATCTGATAAAAAAGAAACCTTTTAAACTTTTTTCTTGAACATCTAAAATAAAATAAGCCTATTTCCTTATAGATAAGTTTTTTTTTTTTTTAAATCGAAAAAGTTTTTAGAAGAATAAAAATTGTTAATTTGATTTTCTTTCATTAATAGATAAATACTCAGAAATAACACACTCTATATTGGTGGATGGCACAGTAAATTATAGCCAGCTTTGAATCTGACCCAAAACTATTGATTTCGAATTAGTCTATATTAACGTACCATTTGGTTCAATTGTAGCAGTCAATTGTTACTTGTGTGTGCGTAGTGAGTGACTAGCCGCCTGGTTGTCTGTGAGTGGCTAGCGATTGACGTACCGTCACCGATTAAAGGGTTAATCTCTAATAATTAAAACTTTTAACTTTCAACGTATCAGTATAATTTTGAATCCTTAGAAGAGTAAAGAACTAACAACCAGAGATGTTAAATTTATTAAAATAATTGTATATAGATATATAGTCTAACAACAAATATATATTTTTTTAAATAATAAATTTAAAATTAATTCTTCTCATCAATATTTAAAAAAAATTATCAAAATAATTAAAAACTCAAACACAAAAAATTAATTTAATTCAAACCGATTCCAAATAAAATTGATGAATTCCATATTAAGATGTGAATTTTATTTTAATCCCTCTCTATTAAATTAAAAGTGGATATAATAAATAGACTCAAGTGATTCAAGAAAAAAAAATTAAAAAAATATTAACACTATATTTAATTTAATTCTATTAAAAAATTTATTTTATTTGCAATTGAATTTCAAATAGAATTTATTATATTTGGTATATTAAATAATAAATATATAATTCATTTCAAATGAAATGAATATTGTGTTTGATATAATTTTAAAATTTATTTTAATATTTTACTTGATAAAAAATATATTTATAAGTGTATTATTAATTTATTTATTTTTTTAAAAAAAATTTCATATTATATTAATGAAAATATAATTATTTATAACTTAATTTAATATTAATCAATAATATATTTTTATATATATTATTTTTTTAAAAAAAAAATAAAATACAATTTTGGTCATAAATAATTAAATTTATTAAAAAATTTATACTTACGAAAGAATTTGAAAAAAAAAAAAAAGTTAACTACTTTCAGTCTTCCTCATTTTAAAATCTTTGATTATAATATTTAGAAAGAAAATTACTCATATTTTTCTTTATTAATAAATTATATAATATTTTATTGCTATAAGGGTTATTTAAAAAAAAATAAAAATTATATATTTAACTGAATAAAATAAATTTAAAAAATCTAATTATATATTTTATTATAATATAAAAATATCTAAATGTAAACCACTATATATATGTATTTTACTTATAAACTTGCATCTATTATTATTTAAAAAAATTAAATTACTTAAATAATTTCATTGTGATTTTTCCTAAAACTCTAATTTGATTAAAATCAACTCTAACTCTTAATAAATTATAATTTTAAAAAATAAAAATATATAATTTTTTAAAATTATGATATTAAATTATAAATATAATTTGTTAAAAATTATTCAACTATAATTTCAAATCAATACTTAAAAATTATAAAATTTAGAGTTAAGATTTTGAGTTATAGTTAAATTAAAAGAATAAAAGTAATTGAAATATAATTAAATAATTATTTTTTTATTTTGAATATTTTAAATGCAATTTATTAAAAGTTATTTAACCGCAATATCTAAATATACTTGAAAAAATTATGAAGTTCAAATTGAAATTTTGAGTTATAGTTATATTAAAAAATAAAAATAATTAAAATAATTAGATAATTAATTTTTTCTGGATCTATATTAAGTGGATTTAGTTTCTATAGTGATTATGATAAATAAATTATAAAATTAAAAATTTAATGTTATCCACTACGATTAATCAAACATGATTGAAAAAAAAAATTATTGTTTTAAAATATTTATAATTTATATTTTCTAACATACGAATTAAAAAAAATATTAAATTATTATAATTTTAAAATAAAAATAAAATATTTTATTTTAATATGAAAATAAATAAAAAATAAAAATAATTAAGTAAATATTTTATAAAAATTAAAAAAAATATTTATTCTTAAAAATAAATAAAAAATACATATATTTTAATAAAAAATAAGGGAATTATTTTTATAAAGAGTTTGAAATAATCAATTGATAAAAGAATAATAAAATATTAAATTTAATAAAGATAATTTAGTTTTTTAAAATTTATTAGTTTAAAATTATGAAATTTATTTAAAAATATCAATTATTTTGATAGAATTTAGTTTAATTATTTTTAATTTCATATATTTAATTATTTAGAATTTTAAATAAATTTAAATTTAAAATAAATATAAAATTATGAATTTATAAGTGAATTTTATTTAAATAACTGAAAATCAATTTAAACTGATGAAAATCCCACTAAAAATTTTAAATTCTTTTTTTTTTTCTCTGGTTTTGGAAGTATGACTGTGGCAACGGTAGCAGTGGTGTTTCATTTTTTCAGTTAATTAAATTAATTAACTAATTGATCATGATGTAGAAATGTCTAGAGATATAGTCACTAATATACCCCTTGCTTCTTTAATCATATTTGATTTGTTTATTATTATTATTATTATTTTTGCTCTAATTGGATACTTGCAGCTGTAATTTAACGATTTTGAAAACAATGCAAACAACTATTCAATATTATTTTTTTTTAGGTTAATTTAGTTCTAAATGAAACACCAATTGTTAGAAATCACATATAAAAATATTAATCATCATATAAATATAATAATTAATTATTCATATCATTAGTTTTAATCATTTTAATAATGAATAAATCAAATTCAATTAAAAAATTTAATATAATATTAAAGTAATTATTCTGTTATTTATTTTTTTTTATGTATAAAATTTGAAATTCATAAATATAAATATTTATTTTTAGCAGTGAGTATAATATGAAGTAATTCGTACATAAAATCTGTGCTGTGATTTGAATCCATCGTAAAAAAGTATATTAGAAATTTATTAAATATTCATCCGCAAAATTTTTTATATTATTGAATTTCTAAATTTTAGTGATCTGATATTATATATTATAATTATATATCATAATTATAATAAAAAAAATACAAAAAATTCCACGATTTACTATATATTATTTGATATATATATATATATATATATATATATATATATATATATATATTATTTTATTCTATATTTCTATATATTAATATTATTATAAAAATATTAATAGATATTTATTTAACTAATTTTAATTATTTTCATAATAATTGATCCAAAAAATATTAAAAATATCCTAATACCAATAAATGAGTTTAATCTAATTTTTATTATTTAATATGCCCCTTCTTCGATCACATTCAGTATGTAAATATCTCTTCGTTAACACATTTAAGGCTTGTTTGGATTAATGACAGTGATGAGCTGTGATTGATTAATGGCCTGCTCCGAGCCACTAATAATCAGTGGCGAACAGTTCAAAGTCAGTTATTGAATATGATTATAAAACATTTAATAAGTCAAACGACAGAGTTAAATAATAGAATGAAAAATAAGAAAATTATTTTATATATTATGATAAATTTTAATTATGAACAATTAATAATTTTAATGTTACACAAAATATTTTATACAGTTGACAATCAATTGTTGGGTGTGATTGTAAAATATTTAATAATGGAATGGTTAAAATTAGAATTAAATTATAAAATGACAAATAAGAAATTTTTTATATATTATGATAAATTTTAATTATGGACAATTAATAACAACACATTTTAATTTAATTTATATTTAATAATATGAATTCATATAGATATTAAAATATTTTAAAATTAAATAAATATATAAAAATATATTTTAATTAATGGTAAGCATTTTTGTGATTATCTTAAATTTTAATAGTATTTTTATACAAAATATAACTTTTTTCAAAAACTATAAATTCTGGCTTTTAGTCTAAAAGCTAGCTTTTAATTATAACAAATTTCAAAGGCTAGCTTTTAATTAATTTGGCTTTACCAAACTATTGTTAGCAATTGAGTACTCAAGCGCTAGATGTTGAACCAATGAGAACTTAGTATTTTATTTTTGATATATCTAAATTCTTAAAGGTTAGTCAAACTTTTAACCTATTAAGTTATATGCAGACACTCAATTATTTACTTAATTATTATTAATGAATTCTTAATTTAATTATTTTAGAATCATTTCAAAAATTATAAAGCTCCAACAAAAACAAAACAATATATTTATATTAGATTATTAGTGTAGTAATAAGTGTCTACCTCATAATGCTATAATACATGAAGTGTATGTTTGATACAGTTTATAAAAAAAGAAAAAATAATTTTTTTGGGTGAGAAACTGATTTTGATTCAGTTTATAGTGTTTGGTAAATATCAAAATTAATAAAAATAATTATCTAGATAGCTAAAATTCAACTATTTGGATAAGTTAGAAATTGGAGATTTTCAAGAAAGCTGAATTTTAGATTAAACGCGTAGCTAATTTTAAAAAATTAATAGACAAAAATATCCTTATAAGTTTATAAGCAGTTTTTAAATTGTATTTTACCAAACACAAACATACATTTAATTACTTTTAGAAATATTATTTTTAAAAAAATAATTTTTCTTCATATGAAAACCTATTTTCATAAGCTGTACTAAATTAGGCCGAAATGCTGTAGTAAAACCCATTTGCAAGCCTAACTGCAATGAAGCCAGAGAAAGAACTCAAGTTGACAGTTCATTCCAGGATACAAATGCAGATGCAGATTCATCATAATCTTGTCTTCAAATTGGAAAATAATCATAATCACATTGAATTGATTCAGTCATAAATCACTCTTTTTTTGGGTCTACTATTTGATTTTTTATATTCTTTTATTTTTGTCCATGAATGAATTTTACCATATATTTTTAAATAATAAATCCACCATTACAAAATATCATTTATTAATTTTTCAATGAGCAAGTCTAATTTTTTCGTTCCCACTAATATAATGTTAATCAAAATATACTTTCAAATCAAATGGGACATAATCTTTTTTATAAAAATCACCATTAAAATAAGAAATACCTTTAAAATTAAAAACGTCCCTACAAATAAATTAACTATGAGTGCAAAATCTACCATATCCACGATCTCGAAAATAAAAATTATTTTTTAAATTAGGAATATGTCGACTGTAAGCAACATTGTTTCAAATGTTATTTCTTTCATATTCAGGATCTTTAAAATTTATTCTCAAAAGAATATGCCCTACGAGATCACCATAAACTAATAAGTTGCTTCAAACTTCGTAGATTGTTATCGAAGAGACAAGTCTTAGCATGTTCTGGTATCATAGAACGTAGCAAGAAACCGGGTAAACAAAATTAGAACATATGTACACCTTGTGAATACGTAACTTTGTATCTCATTTTCATATAACCAGACTTTTGCAGGTTTTTAAGCAAGTATCAGCCCATTTGCGGAGCAACTAGGCTTCCTTGAACTTTCAGAGTACTCCCAAGAATAGCCGGACTCATATTGGACTAAATAGGACCCACCAGAGACTCGAAAAATGCAAAAAAGACTCAAAAAGCTCGATCCCATCCACTACCTCCTTATGGTGGATTTGCCCCTCTTTCCTGGTGGATCCAGGCTAAATTTTCCATTTTGCCCATCTAAAATCCTATATAAATCCCTCCATTCCCTCCACCACTCACTTGACCTCCCTTTCTCTCTCTCTTTCTTTTTGAGACTTTCCCTCTCTAACATCTCTCTTTGAGAAAAAATTTAAAAATTAATTAATTAAAGTTAATTAAATTAAGGAATAAGGTACAATTTTACTCCACATATTATCCTGGGGAGCACATCACTCATTCTTTTTCGAAGTATAATTTTAATTATAACATTATTAAAACCTGTAATTCCGCCAATCTCTCCATTAGCATCCGTCTCTAGACCCCACGTGGACTAAAAAATAATTAAAAAAGTTATAATTTAGTCCCTAAAATTTTATCTAATTAAAAATATAATTTTTAAATTAAATATACAAAAATAAAATAAAATAAAATAAAATAAAAATTAATTATTTTAATTAAATAAAAGTAATTTAATTTATTTTAGTTTTAAATTTAAATATACAAAAAATAAATAAATAAAAAAAATATTTCATCTATTTTCTTTAATTTTATCCATTAAATTTTAGTAAAATGACTAAAAGTGTCTGTATATATATATATATATATATAATAAGAGAAAAGTTATCTATTTTTAATTATTTTAATTTTAGTTAAATATAAAAAAATAATTTTTAATTAAATATATAAAAATAATTTTTAAATGTATAAAATAAGAAAATAAATTAAATAATTAAAAAAGTAATTTTATTTATTTTAATTTTAGAAAAGTAAATAATTAAATAAAAAATAATTTTAATTAAAAATAATATTTATTTGAATTTTAATTAAATAAATAAATAATTTTTATTTAATTATTAATTTATTTTATTCTTTGTATATTTAATTTAAAAATTATTTTTATTGTAATTAGATAAAATTTTAGAGACTAAATTATAATTTGCCAACTACTTTTTAGTCCACGTGGAATCCAGTGACGGATGCTAACAGAGAGGGGGGCGAGGTTGTAGGTTTTAATAATGTTATGGTTAAAATTATATCTCGAAAAAAAAAAATAGAGGACGATGTGCTCTACATGATAAACATGAGGGGAAAAATTACACCTTATCCCTTAAATTAAATTAAAATTAATCAAAACCTTAATCAATTCTCTTTGAGTTCTAAAATTATGTTTAATCAAACTAATCAAAAATCAATTAAACTCTTTTTAAGTTCTTAAATTAGGATTTAATTCTCTTTGAAAGAAAATTTCTTTATTTTTTATTCTCATTGAATTAAAAGAACAAAAGAAATTGGCCCTTCGAGTCTCAAATTAATTCTCATTGAGTTAATTTGGTTCCTTGAAATTGGAAACCGATTCCAAACTAGAACTCCGATTAGATAAAACCTCTAACCGTCTCTATCAAAGGTATAATCTCTCAAATCTAAATCCATCCAATTCAGGGCATTCTAAATTACTCATTCCCTCCAACTTCATCTTGAAATATGTCTGATGTCTAAAACTTTTTGTCAAACTAAAGCCCTTTCACCTTTCATAAGAAGGGTAAACTACGCGGACTTTGATTCCCATTTAAAGGGATACATAGGCATGCTGGTTTAGCATCAAGTCCAAAAACCCTTTTTCCCTTTCCAGTTGTATATTTATTTTAATTCTATTATTTATTTTAATTTAGTATTGAAAAATTTGTGATCGACCTAGGACTCATAACGATTAGAGTTGATATCCCCTGTTGTAATGTAAATTATAGCTTTCCTTTATTGTTTTGGATGAATGATTTATTTGTTTTATTTATTGCTTTGCATCTTAAAAATCTCAATCATGAAAAAAATGAATTCAAATCATGATTAAATTGAAAGTCAAATCAATATTACTTTTAAACAAAAACCTAGTTCTCGAATTCATAAATCTGGTTCAAACGTCTAGTGTTTTTTTCATTGGGTTATAATTGGAGTTAAATTTGGGCTTTTACCTTATATTTTCCTAACAAAAATAAATTAAGGTGGCAAATCCCTATAAAGTCCCAAAAATCAAAATTATTTTCAAAATACAATACCAGAGCAGGGTCATACGCTTTGCTGATTCGTGAGATTGAGCCTCGTGAGCATTTTGATCCCTAGTATACCTGGACATGGTGCTCGGATGAGACCTCATAGTTGGTGACTCTACTTGGGAGAAACCATTTTCTAAAAAGAAAAATAATAAGAGGACTAATAATTGGTTGAAAATATTTTCAAAGTAACCTTAATTTAGCTTTCACTTTAATTTTGATTTTGCATTTCATTCATCACTTCATATAGGCTCTTTGCCTAAACCAGTTACAAAATTCACATTTGGATAACGAGTAGCATTGAACGACAACTGTCTTTAAGTATGCTGGGAGATAGCGAAAACATTCAGGCCGCGAAGAATATTCAATCTTTTTGAAGTGTAACGAGTAATCGTACTATTGGACCCACATGAAATTCAATGTTTCACACTGATTAGGTATATTATTGCTTTAGAGTGACGGGTACTCTATATCCAAACCATTTAGAGTGACGGGTACTCTATATCCAAACTACCCAAACACTTTTTGGAATGAACATTAGACCTTGACTCTAGATTCAATTATATGTAATAAATCAAGATTTGTGTTCATGAAATAATTTTCATCATATGCATTCATACATGCATATCATACCCATGCATCCATAATGCATAAAGCATGCATTCCATCCCAATAAGTATAGATTGAGCCAAGAACTAGTGAGTCGGGAGTCAACACCAGAACACAAAAAACTTTAGATGATCTCAAAACTGAGAGAGAAAAACACAAATAGTGGAACCCTGACCTAAGGGAATCATTTTCTCTCATAATCCTGCATGTTTGACTAATGATGTCACTTGCAATTGGTACAGTGTTTTGACCCTAGTATTTCTTTCTGGAAGGTACCAATGCCTGAAGAAACTAAGACTGCAATGGATACCATGAATACATTTCTTGATAATCTCCTCAAAAGATAAAAGGATAATTTTCAGTATGTTTTAAAAACACAACATGACATGTTTGTTGAAGCCTTAAATCAACAACATCAATCCATCATACCATAAGTGAATGAAATGAATAGTAGAAACCCGACTACCAATCACCCCAACTTGAGTCATAGTGCCTCCACCTCAGTTTCCCCCATTGTGGATCTAACAAACAGTAAGAAAGCTATTGAGACTATTAGACCACCACCAATTGTTAACTTTACCTATCATACTACCTTTGCCTCCTCTCCGAATCTTTTTCAAGGAGGAGAAGATCCCAGTTAGCCTGATACTGAAAAATGATGAAAAACTTGAAGTTATGGAAAAGGCTCTCAAAAATATTAAGAGGCATGATAACATAATTGATGTTAACCCCCTGACCTTATTATCTAATGCTAGGGTTCCTTCTAAGTTCAAAATACATGATATGGACAAATTTGATTGCCTAAAGACTCACTTAAAAATGTATGTGGTTGCAATGAATACTTTAGGGGGTAGACAATGAGCTCCTTGCTCAATTGTTTCAACAGTCCCTCATGGGTACAACAATGAGATGGTTTATGGACTTGGACACAAATTTAAAGAAAACTTGGGATGATATTTGAAATGCTTTTGTTAAGCATTACCATTACAACATCGAGATAGATATCACCCGGAGGAACTTGGAAACCACTAAACAACAACGGAAGGAGTCTTTCTTCACTTTCTTGACCAGATGGAGAGTAAAAGTTGCTTATATGGTAAACAAACCTATTGAATAAGAGCAAATATATATCATTATCAAAAATCATCTCCCTATTTACCAAACCTATCTCCAAACCCAATATTTGTCGGACTTTAAGGCTCTTATTGACACAACTATTAAAATAGAGGATTTAATTTAAAATGGACAAATCAAGGATATGTCTTCTATTTCAAGTTCAAGATACAAATGCAACTCCAATTTTAACAACCCCACTAATCAGAAAGGTAGTGAAGTAGTTGTCATTTCCAACCACTCACCCATGAGATTGGAGAAAAAAAACCTTTATTGACCTTGGCTTGCCTTTGAATGTGGTGTATACGAAGGCTTTGGAATCGAAATTGATTAAATCTTTAGAGCCTAAGGCACATCCAAATCCTTTGCCGAGAATTTGGAATGAGAATGAATATTATGAGTACCACCAAAGCACCGATCACAAAATAGACACATGTAAGGTTCTGAAGTACTGGATCCAAGACTTGGTATTGGTGGAGATATTCTTTCTCCAAAGTCAAAACCCAGATAGCAACCTAAAACCTCAACTCACCACATCTTACCAACTCAAGCCTAGTTTGCATAGTTTTTGGATGAGTTCAAGCCTAGCTAGTCTAACCTGTCTAAGGTTGAGTCCAAGTCTGAGTTAGAGTTCGAATTCATTGAGTCTTGTTCTTTTGTTATGTTGGGTGTACACTAGGATTTACTGGTTGTTGAATGAGGATGAAAATGGTCCCATGAAATCGATCCCCCATACATCAAATAACTCTACCTTAAGAATGGTATTGAGTGGCATGTCATGCTTTCTTATTATGTTTCCTATTCTTTGGCATCGATCATATGACTCTACATATTCTCTCGCATCCTTATACATAGTTGGCCAATAAAACCAAGATTGCCAAACCTTGGCAACCGTTTTCAATGTACTTGCATGGCCTCCACTCTCTCTTGCATGACAATGCTCAAGAATATTCCCTTTCTCCTCCTCTGACACACATCTCCTAATCAGCCCATCTCTACAATATTTGAACGATAGTGGTTCATCCCAAAATTAGTACTTCATATCAGTAAAGAACATCTTCCTCTCCTACGAAGATAGCTCAGGTGGTACTACTCCAATAACAAGGTAATTCATAAAATCTGCACACTATGAGACTGAATTAGAGATTGCTAATAAATGCTCATCAGGGAAGTAATCAATGACTGGAAATTATTTTTTCACTTCATCATTATTCTCTAATATTGAAAGATGGCAACCATATTTTCTGACCCCTTTTTGTCCTTGATCTCCAGGTCAAATTCTTGTAAAAGTAGGACCCAACGAATGAATCGCGGTTTTGCATCCTTTTTCTTCATTAAGTACTTAATAGTCGTGTGATCAGTGTACACAATCACCTTCGATCCCACCATATATGACCTGAACTTATCAAGGGCAACAATTATTGAAAACATATCATTTTCAGTAGTGGCATAATTATTTTGAGCTTCATCTAAGATCCTACTTACATAATAGATCACATGTACCTTCTTGTCTTTTCTCTAGCACAATGCTACTCTTATAGCAAAGTTGCTGGGATCATACATGATCTCAAAAGGGAGGCTCCAATCAAGTGGTGAAATTATTGGAGCTGAAGTCAAATCTTTCTTTAACCTGTTAAAAGCACTTAAACACTTTTGGTTAAAATAAAATATAACATCTTTATTAAGCAAGTCACAAAGAGGTTTGGCAATTTTTAAAAAGTCCTTGATAAAGCGGCGATAAAAGCCCGCATGACCAAGGAAACTTTTTACTCTCTTTACATTCGAGGGTGGTGGTAGCTTCTTAATCACTTATATCTTAGCTTTGTCCACCTCAATCCTCGCTTGAGATATCTTGTGCCCAAGCACAATACCTTCTTGTACCATAAAATGGCACTTCTCCTAATTCAAAACAAGGTTAGTCTCTTTACACTGTTCTATGACCTTCATCAAATTTGCTAGACAATCATCAAAAGAATATCCATATACTGTAAAATCATCCATGAAAACTTCTATGGTCTTTTTTACAAAATCAGCAAGGATTGCCATTATGCAACTGTGAAATGTTGC
This sequence comes from Aleurites moluccanus, assembly GCA_948193065.1. Lineage (NCBI taxonomy): Eukaryota > Viridiplantae > Streptophyta > Magnoliopsida > Malpighiales > Euphorbiaceae > Aleurites > Aleurites moluccanus. Next base: position 19,638 of record CANXYC010406971.1, read on the forward strand.
TAGAGCGTTGCACAACCCAAAAAGCATTCACCTATATGCGAAGGTACTATAAGGACAGGTGAAAGTGGTCTTCTCTTGATCCTCAAGTTCTATAGAAACCTAAAAATATCCTGAAAAACCATCTAGAAAACAAAAATAAACTTTGCTCACAAGCCTTTTAAGCATTTGATCAATAAATGGAAGGGTAAAATGGTCTTTACAGGTAGTATTATTAAGTTTTCTATAATCAATACAAACTCTCCACCCTGTAACTGTTCTAGTGGAAATCAATTCATTGTTTTCATTTTCAATTACAATCATCCCACCCTTTTTAGGTACCACATGTACGAGACTAACTTATGAACTATCCAAAATTTGATAGATAATTCCATCATTAAGTAACTTAGTCATCTCAGCCCTAACTACTTTTTTCATGTTTGGATTCAACCTTCTTTGATGTTCAATAACAGGTTTGTGGTTTTCCTTCATCAAAATTTTTTGCATGCATATTGAAGGGCTAATCCCTTTGATATTTAAAATTATCCATCATATGGCTGTCTTATTCTCCCTAAGACATCTCAAAGTTTTCTCATATTAAAGCTCACTCAAATTTGCATTTAAAATAGTCGGTAAAGTATCATTTGAGCCAAGAAAAATGTACCTTAGATTTGTCAGGAGAGGTTTTAACTTAAAAGTTGGAGCTTGCTCAATTGAAGAAGGAGCTAGTGATCCACCTTTGCCCAACTCCTCAAAACTGAACCTTTTCTGAAACGACATTGGTGTGGTTGCCTCCAATGCATAAGCATATACAACTACCTCTTATTTCTCATCTTTTGTTGTTCCATTGTTGATTAGGGAAGCTTCAAGAGGATCTTTAAAGTATTCTTTCTCGAACACCTCTTGAACCAACTCATCAAATATGTCAACATTAAAGTAGTTGTCGATGAAACTTGGGTACTTTGCTACTTTCTCTATGTTGAACATAACTTCTTCATCTCTCACTTTAAAGGACAACTTTTTATGCTTAACATTAATAAGTTCTCTAGCAGTTGCCAAGAATGGTCTTTTAAAGATCAGTGAAACTTCTACATCCTCATCCATATCCAATACAACAAAATCAACGAGGATGTAAAACATTTTCCACCTTAACCAACTCATTCTCAATAGTTCCAATCAAATACTTGACCGATCTATTTGCTAATTGTAATGTCATTTTGGTTGGTTTTAATTCCTTCAAGCCCATATTTTCGCAAATGGAAAACAACATTAAACTTATACTTGCACCAAGATCTAACAATGCTTTCTTGAATTTAGTTTCTCCAATGATGCATGAAATTGAGAAACTCCTAAGATCCTTAAGCTTTGATGGAAGCTTATTCTGGATTATAGCACTACACTCCCCTATCAGTGTTACGGTAGCATCTTCTTCCAACTCCCTCTTATTGGATAACAATTCCTTCAAGAACTTCACATACATCAACATTTATGCAAAGTCTCTGTAAAAGGGATGTTGATGTCAAGTTATTTGAAAATCTCTAAAAATTTCTCATATTGCTTATCCAATTTGTACTTCTTTAACCTTTGAGGAAATGGAATTGGTGGAACATAGGGTTGAATCTTTGGTGCAACTGGCACCTCTTATTTCTTCTCTTCCTCAACCATATCACTAGGAGATTCTTCCTTGAACTGAACTTTCTTGGGTTCCTCCTCTCATAGTTGCTTTCCACTTTTAAATATGATGGCCTTGTATTGCTCATTTAGGTTTACTTTTGTGTTACTGGGTAGTGAACCCTGAGTTCTATTGGACACCATATTAGCCAACTGACCCATCTGAACTTCTAGATTCTTAATTGCCGATGCTTGATTCTAAAATGTTGAGTATGTCCTATTCATAACTCAGATGTTGACTTGGCCAAGCTTACCACAATATCCTCAAGTTTTGACTTCTTCTCCTGGGGTTGCACCTGATTTCTTTGTTGAAATCCCAGAGGCTAGAATGGTCTAGATGGTTCCCCTTGATTCCTTTGCATTGGAAGATTTAATTGATCATTTTGATTACTCTCGGAGAAGTTCGGATGATTCCTCCATATAGGGTTGTATGTGTTCATGCAAGGATTGTTCTATTGAACCGATTGTCTATTAAAGTTTTCCACATGCTGCATTTGTTCCATAGCAAAACACTTCTCGAGGCAAGGTTGTCTCCATAATAATTGCAACTCACTAAATTGTTAAAGATTACATTGACTTGACTATGGTTATCATTCCCGAACATTTTAAAAAGTGTGTCAAACTTGGCATTAACCATTTCCATTTGATCTACTTCATACACCCCAACTACTTTTTTTAGATGGCCTTTTCCATTTGCCCACTGGTGATTATTCGAAGTGTAACTCCTCAGTTAAGGCTTAGAACTAGAACTCTAAAGGGCAAACCTAAAAGGTTCTTTTTTTATTTAAATGATATGTATTAATGCATGTTTATGTATGAATTGAGTGTATATGCATGTTTTAAGAAGTATTATACACATAAAAGTGGTTTAAAGGCTGTTAGGAAGAAATCGAAAAAAATTGAGTTTTTGGTGAACTAGGGGCAAAATGGTCATTTCATTCCCCTTTTAGTTTTATGGAAATTAACATGATATTTGAAGGTAGAAAATAATATTAGGACATGAAAATGATGATATTTTATTTATTTGAAGTTTTGTTGGAGAATTAAACCCGGAAGAAAATAATTCCCGGCAAGCTGCTCGATTAAGGAGCTTCATTTGAACTAAGGGCAATTTGGTCTTTTCCTTTGAAATATGGACTTATATGGTGTATGCAAGCTTATGGTATCATTTTAGGTTTGTCTAAATCTAACCATTGAATGAAATGATGAAGAAATGGATGGTTGGATGGCTAGGTTTCACCATTTCTATCATAAACCTAATGTATAGGATCATGCTTTTGATATTTAGTTAGATTTTTCCCACCACTTCACCATTCTCATCTTCCTTAGCCATTTTCACCAACCATTTTTCTCTTTCCTCTTCCTTAAGTTTCGGCCACCATTGCAAATGATCAAAGCTTATAGTTTTCTTCCAATTTTTGATAGAAACTAGCTAATTCCATCCTTGTAAACTCAAATATAGCCTTAGATTCCAAGGAAAAATAAGAAAAAGCTAAGAATCAAAGCTTTGAAGTTTTTGAAGAACTTTTGGTAAGTGATTAGTTTTGTGATTCTTTTGATTCAAATATGTTCTTAAAGTGTTCTTTGATGTTTATTAGTGCTCAAAACATGTTTTGGATGGAAGAAATTCAAAAAATTGGAATACAACCCTAATAGGAAGAACTTTGAATTAAAGTGATGTTTTGTAAATCTTTTGGTTTAAATGATGTTTATTTGATGTATTTAGTGTTAATTAATGGTTAAATGATGGAAACAAATCCATTTGGTTAATGTTCCATTTTGGCCGAAATGATGATGATGAACAATGGTGTTTGATTTTGGTATTTAATAGGTTTAAAAGGCTTGAATGATGTGTATTTGATGCGTTTAACATGAATTGATGGTTAATTGACGGAAAGAAAATCAATTGGATGGTTTCTCATTTGGGCCGAAACTTTGAGGTGCTTAAATGATGAATGATGCTTTGATGTTTAATAGGTATTTATGGATGAATGTTATGCATTTGATGTGTATAAATGTTCTATGATTGATTGGTGTTGAAAAATGGATGAATGGAATGATTTTTACTTAGGTAGAATCATATGGACTTTATTACTTTAAGGTGTTAGTCTAATGCAATTGAAGAAGTGAAGTTTGAATATGGTTTAATGGCATGAATAATAGAAATGTATAAGTTCAAATGTGGAAAGGTGGAATGATATAAGTATTTGGAAAGCATACTTGAAATTTGATGTATGTTTAGTATGAAATGTTGAACTAAGTGTTTGGAAGTTCTTAATATAGTATATAAGTGATGAATATATGTAATGTGAATGAAATGTGGTAATAGAAATGCATTTGATGCATAAAGGAATAAAAAGTGTCAAAAGTATGAAATAGGGCCTTTGATGTATAGTATATGTGTTTATGCATGTTGATGTGCTTTGGTATGTGTTTTATGTGTTTAATATATAAGGTAATGAGTACAAGTCTACCGGAGTAATTTGATTGTTATAGGAGAAAGTTCCCAAGTAAGGGCCGTTGACGGCGAGTCGCGAGCTAACTAGGCCTGCTGGGAAATTTTGAAGTTTTTGCTAGAGGTGAGTCCATATATATGATTCATGCATTATTCATTCAAAATTCATGCATTTATGCATATGAAATGATATCCTTGATTGAAAATCATTAATGATCCATTTTTGGACAGTTTTGCTAAAATGACCTAAAATAGCGCTGCGAAATGCCTAAAACTAGCCTAAACTTTGATTCTGTATAAAATTTATTTTGAAAGGCTTTTTGATCTCAAATCAAGCCCAATTGCCTATTATATACATGTATTTATCATTTGTATAAAGAAGATGCCATGGAAATATTGATTTCAAGGCAAACTAGAAAGTGTCTGAAAAACGAGAAACGAACCCGTAATTTAGGGGTGTTAGTTGCGCTGGCGCAACTGGGCCCCGGCAGCCAAAATTTTCACATTGAGCCAAAATGTTTCTTTGATCCCTATGATATTATATAACATCATTTAAGTCATCTTTGAGATTTAATATTGATATGTTCATGCTATATGAGACATTTGCATATAATATGTTATAACAGGACTACATTGATGGTGTAGTTATAAATCTATCGGCTGTGTACACAGATATATGTTTATTTGCTATAACCTTTGCTAGGGAGGGTGAAATTCCCCCTGCCATGGTGTGATTGGTTGGAAATGGTGTGATTGGGTGGAAATGTGATGGAAGAGAAGTGAAGTAACAGTTTATTATATGATATGATATGACATGTTACAGACTCCTGTTATATTATATGCATTATGGTTCATGATGTGTATTTCACTATTCCATCATCAGTATTCATGTTTACAGATCATTAATGGATAGATGTGACTTTTCATAAATAATATTGCATATTCATATATATTGATTCACTGAGAATAATCTTATACTCACCCCTCAGTTGTTAAATGTTTTCAGGACCTCAGTGAGGCAATCATCTATTGGCTACATTACCATCAGCCTTGGATTGCAGATGTATGTATTGAGGTTATTCCTGTGTACAGAAGTTCCTTGGTATATAATGTATATAAGGCTTCGATTGGCTACGAGTATAATGTTAAATATGATCAAATGTTAACCAAATATGATATGAGAATGTTAATGATGTACATATATGATATGAGATATGAATGTAAATTATGAAGTGCTTATTGAGTTATGATTGATCAATGGAGGTTAAAAGGGGATGTATGCTTTATTGGAAGTGTAAACTTTATTTTTTACGGATAGATTAAGTCAGAGTTATAAATAAAACTTTTTCAATTTTTCTGTAAGAATTTTATGGTGTTTTAGAAAAAAATTTATCACCTAAAAAGTGTCATATATTTAAGTAATGATTGTTAATAACATTATGGGTTTATAAAAGTGATGTTTAAGTTATAGAAAGGGTTCTTCGAGGTACTGGTTGCTTTGGCATTTCCCGTACCCTAGGACCGTCATGGTCTAAAATTGGGCCGTGACAGATTTGGTATTAGAGTTAAAGGTTTAGTAAACCTGTGATGTTATTTGTGAGTAATAAAGTATATACCAAGGAACATAGGAGTTTGTGTATCATCTAAGTTAGATGTTATCCTCATTGTTTGAAATTCTGCGAATCTATAGTATGAATATTCCTTTATGCTATATGAATTATTATTTCATTTAAATATATGTAGATATGTCGAGAAGTGTGAATAGGGGTGATATACCTGATATAGAGGGTGAGCCTAGGGCAGATAGTGGAGAGCCTGAGGTAGGCACTGATACTTCTGTACAGGCAGAGAGGATTAGTCCTGATCCACCTAGATCAAGGCAATGTATAGAGGGGAGTAGTATTGGTGAGACTGCATTAAGACAGGAAATGCAAGATTTTAGGCAAGAGATGTTAAGAAGGAATCAGGAAATGATGCAAATGTTGCAAACACACATAGCAGCATAGGCAGCTACAGTACCATAGCCACCTCCACCACCTGTTCAGCCTGTTATACAGCTTGAGGCACCACCAGCACTAGAGAGGGTGCTAGTTGAGCAAAGAAGGGTGAGAAACCGTAGAATTATACCTGAAGGTGGTTTTAGTATTTCAGAGTTCCTGAAGTTATAGCTACCTACCTATTTTGGGGAGTATGGTACAGACCCCAGTGACTTCATTGAAACGGTAGATAGGGTTGTCAGAAAGCTACAATATTCAGATGCCAGGATTATTGAACTAGTAGGTTTGTTATTTGTGGGGGATGCTTCTGTATGGTTTGATGAGCATATTGATGCCAATATCCATGGTAATGACCTGATCACTTGGGAAGAGTTCAAACAGAAGTTGATGTCAGGGACAGAAATATTATGAGATTTGAACAACTTAAACAGGGAAATCTCAGTGTCACTAATTATGCTAGGGAGTTCAGGAGATTGAGCAAGTATGCTAGACAAATAACACCTATAGAGGCAGCTCTGATTGGTCGGTTTAGGAGAGGTCTGCATGCTTTATTGCATAACATACTGTTAGCTGGACAGTATACTTCTCTGGGGTAGATTATTGATGCAGCTGCACAAATAGACATCAAATATAAAGAGAAAAGGACAGAGAAAGATATAAGAAAAAGGAGCAGAGGGGAGAGTTCCCTAGATATGAAGAGGGATGATTCCAGACTAGTATGGTTAGGCCTACTCAGAGGCAGTTTCAGACACCCTCAGTACAGAGTCAGAGGAGGGATGCTTCTAGAGGAGGCATAATGAGACCACCTACCCCAGCATATTCTAGAGGATCCAGTAGATCAGTACAACAGATTCCAAAGATACCTCCATGTGAGCACTGTGGAAAGAGACATGCTGGTGAATGTAGGGTCAGAGCAGGAACATGTTTTAAATGTGGGTAATTTGGCCATTATTTAAGGGAGTGTCCTATGAGAGCTCCACAGCAGACTGGTTCAGTAGTATCTCAGCCTATTGTACAGATGGGTAGAGGAGGAGCTGGTAGAGGTAGACCAGTAGGATAGGGTTAGCAAACAGCACAGCCACTGACAGGGCGAGGTCAGGGGATAGTTTTTGCCATGACACCACAGCAGGCCCAGGGACTTTATGACACTGTAGTAGGTATGGTTCCTATCCATGATGTTGAGGCATACACATTATTTGATTCTTGTGCCACACACTCTTTTGTATCTTCTGTGTTTGCTAGAAAAATGGGATTAGTTAGAGAACATTTATTGATGCCCTTAGAGGTAGCTACACCATTGGGAGAAAATGTAATTGTGGGCTATAGATATAGAAATTATCCTATCAGGATAGCTGATAGGGTATTGCTTGCAGACTCGATTGAGTTACCAGTACTAGAATTTGATGTTATTTTGGGTATGGACTGGTTAACTTTATACAGGGCCATTATTGATTATTCTTTAAAACAAGTAGAATTTAGATTGGATGGGCAGGAAAAGTTTATGTTTCAGGGAGAGAAAAATAAGATGATGTCAGGGCTTATCTCAGCTATACAGGCATTTAGATTGTTAAGGAAAGGGTGTATTGCTTACTTAGCATTAGTAATGGATATTACAAAGGTACCTAAAGAGTTAGAGCATATTCCAGTGGTACAAGAATTTTCAGATGTTTTTCCTGAAGATCTTCCTGAATTGCCACCAGAAAGGGAAATAAAATTTGAGATTGAAGTGTATCCTGGTACATATCCGATATCCATTCCACCATACAGAATGGCACAACCAGAGTTAAAGGAATTGAAAGTACAATTATAGGAACTGCTTGACAAGGGGTTTATCAGACCCAGCAGTTCACCTTAGGGAGCTCCAGTGTTGTTTGTTAAAAAGAAAGATAGGACATTGAGGATGTGCATTGACTACAGATAGCTGAATAAGGTGACAGTGAAGAACAATATCCATTACTCAGGATTGATGATTTATTTGATCAGTTACAGGGAACCTGTTACTTTTCCAAGATTGATTTGAGATCAGAATACCATCAACTGAAGATTAAGAAGGAGCATGTTTCAAAGACTGCTTTCAGAACCAGATATAGACACTATGAATTTCTGGTGTTACCGTTTGGGTTGACTAATGCACCTGCAACTTTTATGGATCTGATGAACAGAGTGTTTAAGACCTATTTGGATAAGTGTATCATTGTCTTCATTAATGATATTCTTATCTATCTAGGAGTAAAGAGGAATATGAAGAGCATCTTAGGATCACATTGCAGATCTTGAGGGAGCATCAGTTATATGCTAAGTTTTCAAAGTGTGATTTCTAGTTGACTGAGGTAGCATTTTTGGGACCTATTATTAGTAAAGATGGCATCAAAGTTGATCCTCATAAGGTGGAAGCAGTAGCTAATTGGCCATGACCCACTACAGTGACTAAGGTGAGAAGCTTTGTGGGATTGGCTGGATATTACCGGAGATTTGTTAAAGACTTTTCAAAGATAGTTGCTCCTTTAACTAGGTTGACTCAAAAACAGGAAAAGTTTTATTGGAGTGAAAATTGTGAGAAGAGTTTTTAGACTCTTAAGACTTGTTTGACTACTGCTCCAGTGTTGACACTACCTACAGAAACTGGTACATTTGCCATATACTGTAATGCATCTAGAATTGGCTTGGGATGTGTACTGATGCAGGATAGGAAGGTAATTACTTATGCTTCACGACAATTGAAAAAGCATGAAGCGAATTATCCTACCCATGATTTGGAGATGTTAGCAATGATTTTTACTTTAAAGATTTGGAGACATTATTTATATGGGGTAAAATGTGAAATATATACAGATCATAAGAGTCTTCAGTATCTACTACAATAAAAAGAACTGAATTTGTTACAGAGACGATGGGTTGAATTGTTAAAGGATTATGATTGTCAAATTTTGTATCACCCAGGGAAAGCTAATGTGGTAGCAGATGCACTTAGCAGAAAATCTATAGGTAGTTTAGCACATGTGACTGTTATAGAAAAGTCTTTAGTGCAGGAGTTTAAGGAAATGGTAGCAATAGGATTAACTTTGGATTTTGAATTACAGGGGCAAGAACAGGTGCTGATAGCACAATTTCAGGTTAAAACATTGTTATTGGATGAGATAAAGAACTCTCAGAATAAAGATGCACAGTTAATGAAGATTATGGAGTTAGTTAGTGAAGGCAAGGCTCCTAAATTTACACTTAGGGACAATGTATTGAAATGTAATGATAGATTGTGTGTACTTGACTTTGATGGGTTAAGAAGGCAGATTATGGAGGAGATCCATTATGCTCCATACACCATTCATCCTGGAGTGACAAAGATGTATCATAATCTGAAGAAGCATTATTGGTGGCCTAACATGAAAGGTGATATAGCTAAGTTTGTTTCTACTTGTTTAGCCTGTCAGCAGGTTAAGGTGGAACATCAGAAGCCATCTGGTTTACTACAGGAGATTCAACTACCAGAATGGAAATGGGAACAGGTAACTATAGACTTTGTGGTTGGATTGCCAAAGACACAGAGAGGCTATGATGCTATTTGGGTAATAGTGGATCGGTTGACTAAATCAGCTCATTTTCTGGAAGTAAGGACCACCTATACAGCAGTTCAGTATGTCCAGCTATATGTTGAAAAGATTGTTAGAATGCATGGTGTGCCATTGGCAATCATTTCTGATAGGGGTACTCAGTTTACTTATAGATTTTGGCAGAAATTCCAAGAGGCTTTGGGTACTAAGCTACATTTCAGTACTGCATTTCATCCACAGACAGATGGTCAGACGAAAAGGACTATTCAGACTTTAGAGGATATGTTAAGACTATGTGTGATGGACTATAAGGGCAGCTGGGATCATTATCTGCCATTGATAGAGTTTGCATATAACAATAGTTACCACTCCACTATTGATATGGCACCATATGAGGCACTATATGGAAGAAAGTGCAGATCTCCTATATGTTGGGTAGAACCTGGGGAAAAGCAATTAGAGGGCCCTGATTTAGTTAGAGAAACAATGAAAAAAGTGCCAATGATTAAGGAGAGAATTAAGACTGCCTTTAGTAGATAAAAAAGCTATGTTGATCCTAAGAGAAAGGATGTGCAGTTTAGTGTAGGTGATCATGTGTTCCTTAAAATTTCTCCAATGAAAGGAGTTATGAGATTTGGAAAGTAAGGAAAGTTGTCACCTAGATATATAGGTCCTTTTAAGATTTTAGAAAGGGTAGAAAATGTATCCTACAGATTGGCACTACCTCCAAATATGGGACATGTGCACCCAGTTTTTCATATTTCTATGTTGAGGAATTATGTATCAGATCCATCGCATATTCTTTAGCTACAGGATGTAAAGTTAAATGAAGATTTGGCTTATGAGGAGGTACCAGTTGAAATAGTTGATCAGCAAATTAGACAGCTTCACAACAAGAGTATTCCTATGGTTAAAGTCTTATGGAGAAATAAAACAATAGAGGAATGTACTTAGGAGAGTGAAGCTGAGATGAGGCAGAGATAACCTTCCTTATTTCATAAGTCAAGTTTCTATTCTACCTTATTGCATTAAGTAAATTCAAGGACGAATTTAATTGTAGGGGGATAGAATGTAACACCTCAGTTAAGGCTTAGAACTAGAACTCTAAAGGGCAAACCAAAAGGGTTCTTTCTTTATTTAAATGATACGTATTAATGCATGTTTATGTATGAATTGAGTGTATATGCATGTTTTACGAAGTATTATACACATAAAAGTGGTTTAAAGGCTGTTAGGAATAAATCAGAAAAAATTGAGTTTTTGGTGAACTGGGGGCAAAATGGTCATTTCACACCCCTTCGAGTTTTATAGAAATTAACATGATATTTAAAGGTAGAAAAGAATATTAGGACATGAAAACAATGATATTTTATTTATTTGAAGATTTGTTGGAGAATTAGCAAGCTGCTAGATTGAGGAGCTTCATTTGAACTAAGGACAATTTGGTCTTTTCCTTTGAAATATGGACTGATATGGTGTATGCAAACTTATGGTATCATTTTAAGCTTGTCTAAATCTAACCATTGGATGAAATGATGAAGAAATGGATGGTTGGATGGCTAAGTTTCACCATTTCTATCATAAACCTAATGTATTGGATCATGCCTTTGATATTTAGTTAGATTTTCCCTACCACTTCACCATTCTCATCTTCCTTAGCCATTTTCACTAACCATTTTTCTCTTTCCTCTTCCTTAAGTTTCGGCCACCATTGCAAATGATCAAAGCTTATAGTGTTCTTCTAATTTTTGATAGAACCTAGCTAATTCCATCCTTGTAAACTTAAATATAGCTTTAGATTCTAAGGAAAAACAAGAAAAAGCTAAGAATCAAAGCTTTGAAGTTTTTGAAGAACTTTTGGTAAGTGATTGGTTTTGTGATTCTTTTGATTCAAATATGTTCTTAAGGTGTTCTTTGATGTTTATTAGTGTTCAAAACATGTTTT
>CANXYC010406980.1:0-27254 GCA_948193065.1 Aleurites moluccanus
TATTTAGCTGTTATATACTAAGATTTATATATATATATATATATATATATATATATATATATATATATATATATATATATATATATATATATAATGCAATTCTCACTTTAATAATTTTTCACCAAATCGATTATTCAACAATAAGGTGTTTATTTTAATAATTTTTATTAAATTAATAAAAAAAATTTATCATATTAATAAATGAGAACTTCGTATCCTTACTGATATATTAGCTTAAAAATCAAATAATTAATTCATAATATAGAATGTTAAAAAGTTAAAATCAGTGTATGAAAATAAAAATTAAGTTGGGAGAGCATGAAGAAACTTCATTGTTTTTTATTAAGAGTATTCCAAATTACTTAAATTATGCAAATAAAATAAAATTATCATATGCGATTTTATATAAGTGATAATTTGATTATCTCTATCCTTGGGTTCAGTAGGAGAAGGGTCTTAATGACACCCTCGAGACGCTGGTTCGAACTCAACCTCTAAAAAGGTGGTGGTTTCGTTAAAAAAAAAATTCTAACCCTAATAATTAATAGTCATGGTTCCTTTAAGGACAAAAAAAATATTATTTGTACTTATATCGAATTTAAATTTTAAACTTAACAAAACATTTTAACTATCCAAATGAAATTAAACTGTGTTGTTATTCAATTATTCTTGAGAAATCGATTTGATTTGGAATTTTTTCCAAATCAAGACGATCGATTCAGTTGAACTTTACATGCTCTGATTTCTAAGGTTCAAGTATTTTCCCTCCATCCAACGCTAAGCTCAACTATCGACATGGCAAAGTTTGTGCGCATGCATTTGTGAAGTAATTATTATATCAAAAAGACACAATGGCATTTTTTTTTTTGCCCTTTTAACTAAAATAAATGTAATTCTGCTTTATAAAAACAATAAGATACTGCATACTCTTAAAATTTACCATAATTAGTATTTTAACTCTTATTATTTCAAAACTTAATATTTTTAATCCTTAAATTAATTTCAATGAAAATCATAAAATTTTGAGTGATAAAAATATTTTATAAATAATAACCTAAAAATTAAAACATATTATAAACTAAAACATTAAAAATTAATGCAATAAAAATATTTATTAACGAAACACTTTAACATAATCTAATGATAAATATATTTATGTCTAAACAATAAATTTAAATTTGGTTGTTCCTTTTCCTTGTGCTAAAAAAGGAATGGATAGTATTACACCTTAAGTTGATTGATCAATTCTGATAAAATACTTACTATTCAAAACAGAAAAATAAAGGATAAATCCTTTGTTTAGCATAAATAAATTCATATTATAAAAGTCCAGTTTGAATATCAATAATTTAGACTTTGAATTTGAGTCAAATTTCTTATTTTAATAATTAAAATATAAATATAAATTTGATTTAAATATTTAATGAAATCTAAAACATCTAAACGCATCATTATAGATAATAAAATTTAACTTAATTAAATTAAATTTTATAAAATTTAAATTTTAAAGGTGAAATGAACATTTTAATTTATTTTATAAAATTCATTTATACCAAATATAACCTAAATATATTGTTTTCCCATACACCTTTATCTTGGTAAATATTCAGAGTTTGAACCATTTATTAATAAAAAATTTCCATGTCTCTTAAAAGTATTTTATTGATTTCAAATTTATAAATAAAATAACAAAGCAAAACATTATTAACAATGCTATGAATCATCTCTTGATGTATAATGATCAAACAAATTTTGTTTGAGAATATAATACAAGTATAAAATAAAAATGCACTCAAAATTCTATCCCTACAAGCCTGAATGATGGTAGAAGACGGCCAAAATCACTTATAAACAGCATTTTCAAGTTGGCACTTGGCAATGGGAATTGGGTAGACCAGAAATTATTTACAGCGAAATGGAATGTCAGGATTTCAATCCTAACCTCCTGCACTACCACACAAATCCTCAATCACTATGCTACTAGCTCAATGCCAACCCCAGAAACACTTAGAATAGCATAAATAGTAAAAAATGGGGCAAATAATGGGGAATGTCTAAAGCTGCGGACTAACTTACAAGGCGAATATTGGAGGGAAAGTTGAACAAATGCTGATAAACACGACCTAAACCTGCACTCCAAACAAACTATTGGAGTGCTAGAAAAACAACTAGATTTACCTATAGCAAAAGTTGAGCAACTTCTGCTCCAACTCCAATAAATATTGAAGCCAGTACTCACATGACATGACCAACAAGGGACTAGATCACTTGCACATGTTCTGCTTCCTCGACTTCTAGGACAATGCTTGTCCAAGAATTGCATAGGCTTCTCTCTATGATTCTTTTGTGATGGATCAAAAGGTTTCAAAAAGAAACAAAACATAGAATTTAGTATTAGAACAAAAAATCAAGGATCATATTACATACAAAAGATTAAAAATTGAATGTAATGAACAAATTAAATAATGACATTAACATACATGTACTCCATTTCCCTTCAAAAGGTTCATGGAGGATGAGACTGATAATTTATAAGGTTTTTGGGTTGTTAGCATGCACCCTTGAGCGTATACAAAAGTCAATTAGAGCCACACCATTATCCAGTTAGTATTTGATAACATGGTGGCGCAACCAAAGATCATACATGACCATATGAAATGCATCATATTTGATTGGAGGTGAATTCCACTGGAAGTGCTTCTGGACCTGATATAACATGCCATGAGAAATTCACATCACTAATGCAATTCATTTTCATGGAATCTAAAGTTTCGGAGACATCTAGCTCCATAAGAAAAATATTTTAGGTTGAAAAAAATTAAGCAAAATTTAGGGTCTCTACCTCAACTAAATTCATATGTAATGTAACAAACTCATCATTAGATATGTCCTTCAGAATTTGCTTTAGTCGATATACATCTTGCTCCCTAAGTATGACAGCAAATTTTCGCCAATCAAGAATGTCGTTGAATGGAAGGTCATAGTAGTTGGATAATATTACTGCAAAAGAATAGACAAAAAAAAAAGCAGGAAAAATGACTATTAAAAATTTTAAGATAAAAGCCCAAACTTCAAAGTCAAACAGACCAGTGCACTGCAATTCTTTTCAAATGTAAATAAGACAGGTTAATGACTAAAGTTACAGTGCCAGGAAATGTCAACTCCTCCAATGCTATTGTACCGCCAAAACAAACTGGTACTACAGCAAACAATCAAACTCTCCAGTTTTATGTCCAGAAACACAGGTGAATCAAATGCAAGGTTTTAACTAATGGAATCAGATATAGTAATGGAAACGATAATGATCTTACAGAATCAGTCTGAATCAGCTGCCATTACCATGAATTTTAAAGCCGTTTGCAAAACACTCAAATCAACAGTAAATAAGAATTTAATAAAATATAAGTTAAAAAACAAAGAATTTAATAAGTGATACGTTCTCAAATAGGGTCTTGTGCATATCAGATTTTAATCAATCTTATTTAATTAGTTTTAATATAATATATTTATGGATTGTATAATTATATTAAAATTAAGTATATTAGTGAGTTTTGAACATGTTTTGTATAAGTTTATAATACAAAACTAATTTAGTTTTTATTTTTTATTTTTATTTATAAGTTATCCTTATCTAGAAAGTTTGCTATAATTTAAAAAGTTTATTCTTAAAACTTATTTGATATAGTTAAGTCATTATAAATACTTAACTAAATCCGTGTATTCAAAAAAAGGCTTCAGACTTTGATTAATATAAACTTTGTGAGAAATTCTCTCAATTTTTGTTCTTACTAAGAATCGTTTTGAACTTATCAAAGCTAACCACTTTGTGGCGTTTATCAATTATACCAAGGTTCTCTAGCACAGATTGCTATTGGGTGAATGTTTATTGTTCAAATATGATTTGGCTTTCCAAGAGGTCGCATACTATGCGTAAAAGTGTTAGGTCTCAGAGCAAGTCGATTAGGGTTCGCAACAGTTTGATATCAGAGCTTAGGCTCTAAATCAGTTTTGCGTATCTTTATTTTACCTTGTTATTCTGTTTTCTTGTTTTCGTTCCTTTCTGTTTGTTTCAGTTTATTTCGTTTGTATTCGTTTTTTTTTTTTTCATTTTGTGTCTTGTTTTTACTTCAAATTAAAATCAAAAAAGAAAAAAAAATTAATTTCGTTGTCTTCCTTAAAGTTTATACCTTTTATGTTTGAGTTGCTAAAAAAAAAAAATAAATAATTTTCCTTGATTTGTTTTTTGTTTCTATTTGTTTCCATATATTTTACGTACCTTTTCGTTTGTTACCTTGATTTGTTTTCTGTTTCTATTTGTTTCCGTATCTTTTTCGTATCTTTTCACTTGTTCTCATAAATTATTTAAAAAAAAAAAAAGACGAGTGAACTTGAATGTTCACAATATGAAACACTAAGGGAGTAAAGTGAGGTATTCTTTTATTTTTACTTTTTTAATAATTTTTGCAGCTAATCACAATGAATAGTAAAACCAAGAAAACTCAGGCAATTGACATTGTCTCTAAATTGGAGGCATTTGAAAAACACTTTCAAGCCATAAACTTACACTTTAGAAAGAAAAAAGATGGAATGGAGATGCTAGAAGGTTCGTTCTCAAAGAGGCAAAATCCAAATGCTCCAAATGCGCCAAGGAAAGTAATGACATCTAAAGAGAAGATGCTCAAGGAATATTATAGGAAAGTTTTTGAGAAAACTAATAAAGAACGTGAGAGGTGAAAAACCGAGCAAAGAGTTAAACGTCAAGGAAGGAAAGCTGAAGAAAAAGGTACATCAAAATCATTAATAGAGCAACCTAAGATGAGATTAAGAGTGGTGAGGTAGAAAGCATAATAATTTACCCCATCAAGATCATTTGTGAATCGTATTGGGTGGATGAAAAAATTGAAAATAAAGCTCAATTAACAGAAGTTGTTTATGAAAAAATTTCAGCAATTGAAATTCATAAAAAAATCTTGGAAGGAGAAGAAGATGATGGAGCAAAAGAAAATGACGAAACTAAAGAGAATGATTTAATTCACAAAAATAAAAATAATGTGGAATTTGTGAATATTTCTGTAGTGGATTTTGTTTTGCCTAATGATTTCTTTAATATTTCTCCAATAAATTTTCGGATTCTTCAAACACTTCATTTGTTGCGAGTCATCAAGGAGAAAAGTTGGCAAACTTAAGTATTATTATTATTACTTCAGTTCTTCAAAGTTAGAAGACAAATTTTCTCCAACAAAAAAAGAATGACACTTGCAAGAGACGCTTATATTTCAATGATACCATGACACATAATTCGAGGACGAATCATTTCTCAATAAAGGGAGAATGATACGATCACAAATAAGGTCTTGTGCATATCAGATTTTAATCAATCTTATTTAATTAGTTTTAGTATAATATATTTATGAGTTGTATAATTATATTAAAATTAAATATATTAGTGAGTTTTGGACCTATTTTGTATTAGTTTATAGTCCAAAACTAATTTATTTTTTATTTTTTATTTTATTTATAAGTTTATCCTTATCTAAAAAGTTTGTCCTGATTTAGAAAGTTTATTCTTAAAACTTATTTGATATAGTTAAGCCACTATAAATACTTAACTAAATCCATGTATTCAAAAAAAGGCTTCAGACTTTGATTAATATAAATTTTGTGATAAATTTTCTCAATTTTGATTCTTACTAAAATCGTTTTGAACTTATCAAAACTAATCACTTTTGTGGCGTTCATCAATTATACCAAGGTTCTCTAGCACAAATTGCTATTGGGTCAAGATTTTTTGTTCAAATCTGATTTCGCTTTCCAAGAGGTCGCATACCATGCGTAAAGGTATTGAGCCTCAAAACAAGTCGATTGGAATTCGCATCAATAAAATATGCAAGATATTAAGTTAATAATTGGATGAAACATGAGAAATGGTTCATCTATCATGTCTTGGTGATTGGCAAACGACCCACAGAGAAGTGGAAAATAATGCAATAGTGGGATAAAATTCCATTATGAAACAGCCGTTATTTAAAAGTTAAAACCATGATCAGGTGTCACATACATGTATAGAAATTTTTTTTTTTTTTTAAGATGGATGTATAGAAGGGTCTTTCAATGATAACTAAAGATGTCATCAAAATAATTATGCATAAATTAGCAAAAAAACCACTATCAGTTATGCAGGAAAGCTAATCATCATGCACCCTTCACTCCTTGGCATATACATGCATTCAAGAGTCTGTGTATTGCTCACATATTTATTGAAAAAATTTAAAGGAATTTTCAAATCACACCCTTAAGTTGTTGTAGGACCTCTGACACTATTAAGGGCAAAGGACCATGACTGTTAACCTCCACTGAAATATCTAGAGATATATGAGAAAGCAACGAGAAAAAAGAAAAAGAAATATCAATCTTAACATAGATCCTTTTCCTTCTTTCTCTAGCTCTCCTTGCCCACCTTCCTCCCATTTTTGGAAGAGAGACAGGGAAGGGATATTAAGAAACCCCGGCTAGAGATGCATAACATTAACTTAATCGTCTGAGATGTGAAACAGTAGAAACATATTAGCCTATTATTGAACATGTAAAAGAAATAACAAAAGATCGCAATGCTCACCAGGAACACACCCATAATGGATTGAATCAGTTATGCGAGCACTGTTGACCTGAGAACCACCAGGGCATATACAGAATTTAGTCCTGTAAAATTTCTTCTGATACACTAGATGTCCAGTAGCTCTACTTATTCTGTTGTTAGTAACATAAAGTTCCGTATCATTCTCCCACACGCGTGCCAAAATAACTCTAATTTTAGAGTTTCTATGACCTGCCCAAAAACCAAGAATTGTCCTGCAAAGAATGCTTTTTGTTAAGCAAAGAACTTATGGAACGATTGCAATACTGTATGCAGTTAAAAATAATTTAATCCCCTTTCAGTGCATTTGTCATTCATTGACTGAGCAACTAAAACAGCCAACTACTTGATCAAACTACTAGTCTAAAGAATATTTTCAAGAAATAAACATAGTTACAAATACAATAACATATATATTAATATAAACAACGTTGAAGATTCCAGAAATTGCATTCATCATTTTAAGTGAAGAAGGTGCAATTTTCGAGTTATTTGTATACAAATGTTGCTGTTTAAAAGCTCTATCATGTAGTTACCAAATATAAGGGACAGAGAGAAACTAAACATTCAAATAAGGAGTACAGTAGAGACTCAGATAACCTTGGCAAAGTTACAAAATTATTGAATGGATACAGGTGAACTAAGCTCTTGAATGGTGCTGAGCAACTAAGTTAGATAACAAGTACTCATACATGTTGCAAAACACATCTGAATTGATAACAATCAGCATAGCTAATAGTCTGAGTTTAGCGTGTTCATAAGCTCAAATTCTATGATGTTACCTGTTCTCTATATCGTTTCCCCCAGCTGGAAGGGCAAATGGCTGCAGTACTTGAGGAAGAGCAACATCCTTGTGTGGAATGAATCCAATGTCATAACTTGGAGAGCACACAACTCGAATAGCATTCTTTACAAGAAATGGAACCCCTTCAGTTGCCCTCGCACCAACATCATGACAAGTGACAAAGAAGTGATCTGCACCCAGTGTTCTATTCCAATATGGATACTTGGCTATTAAGCCCTCCAAATAATCCTGAACAATTATGGTCATATTCTCATAGGATGTGCCCTGAACACATTAATAAAAGTATCATATACCATTACAGAAAAGGACCCCAATTCTAAGTTGTAGAAAGAAGGAACTTAACAATTAAAGCAACCAATGTAGCTATTTTGACCAGGTAACGAGATCTCCAGGAAAGAAGTATAAGCAGTTAAATAATATGCAAAAGGCAGTAAACAAGATATGATGCCATCAACAAAACATTTCCTTGTTGGAAAACAAACTGTTGTAGATGATTATATGCCATAATACTAAATGAGACAGAAGCCATACTGATGAAAATAATCAGCCAAAACAATCATAACAGCAAATAATAATTACTAATTCTGAATACCGAGAATCTCTACCTTCAAATCAAAGGCTTTCCCCATAATCACCTAATCAAATATTTGGTAGCTTTAGAAGTAAATTTTAAACCTTATAAGAGAATCAGCAATTTTGCTGAATAGCATGATGTTGTTTGTGCATGGACATGTAAAAAAGATCATCTTTTTATCCTCATTACTAGTCTCTTTCACAGGTTCGTAAAAACATTAATTAGATTTGACATCTAAGTAAACAAATTTTATGTAATTGATATCAATTTATCACAAAGCTAGCATTGTACTGAAAAAAAATTACCTTGCCTCGCATCTTGTGGCAGGAGATGGGGATAAAGAAAAGGTGAGCCTGATCTGGATCCTCAGTTCGAAAACGACTCTCTCTGATATTCTGAAAAAAATAGCCTTCGCTAGCATACTTGCCACTCAATTTCCTTGGCGTTTGATAATAAGTGTTTGGATCTCCATCTGGATATATATAAACCTTGAAATTCCTCACCATTTCCTCATAATTCAATTTGAAAATCTGTGGCGAGTGGTACAGATCCGGCAACTCATCGTCAGATGATTCTTCCCTCTCTTTCGTCTCTTTATCTTTCTCTTTCACCTGTTTCCTCGTCACCGTCTCCGACTCTGTCTCTGTCCGTGGCAGGTCTATAATGGTGCTGGTGACCCGGCGAAGTTTAAAAGGAGAGGAAGAGAAGGAGGGAGAGGAAGAAGAGGATTGGAGAGAGTTGATAGAAAGGTAAGCGAAGGAGATTAGGGTTAGGATTGCGAGAGTGAGAAGGGAGCCTTTTAGAGAACACATGCATTGAGATGCTTGTTGTTGAAGCTTTCCGGCCGTCATCGCCGGGGAATTTGACGGTGTAATACAGGTGACGCTGACGATGATGAGTGTACAGTGGCTACCGGTGAACGAAGGAGAGTAGCCAATGATGGAAGCTTTGGAGTTTGGAAGAAGACTCGGAAAGTTTAGTTCTATGCTAAATCTAGTGACGTCGCAATTTACAAATATGTGATACTGCTATAAAAAAAATTCATAGATCAACTATTATCAACAATCAATAATAATAATAATAATAATAATAATATATTAAATAATAATTATTTTATAAGATAAATATAATAATTAATTATTTAACTTATATCATGTCATTATTGATTAATTTAGGCAAAAAGCATTATCAGGTTCTTAAATTTTTCATTTTTTGGCTATTGAATCTTTATAATTCATTTTTTAATAATTAAGCCTTTTTTTTTTTATTTTTTAATACATTGATTCTTTTTTTAATAGAGAGTAACAGAAGTGCATGACACGCTCATTAAGAGACATGAAAATTGATACTTGAGATTTAAAAGTTTGCTAGAAAAAAATTAAAAAGTTATATAAATAAAATTATAAAAATAATGTCGATATAATAAATCAAACCCACAAACAACAAAATAAATTCATTTCTATTTACATAGCATTAACCTCCATGTGTGATTTCCATGCTTCCAACTTGAGGAGCTCATTCTAAAACTTTTGTATCTTTTAATTCCCACAACTTTATTCTAAATGTCATACTTCTTCTACACTTTCTTACCTTTCTTCGATTTTGATATCTAGAACTATCAACCTATGTTGACTTGTTAAGTCTCTTCCTGGATCACTTTATAATCCTTGTATAGGGCTCGATTTGTCTTTCTTGCAAAAAGTCAATTTGGCTTCTATTTTGCCCATTTTTAAAAAGTCATTAGATGAGATTCTCTTTTTATAAAATGAGTATTTGCTAGGATTAGGTCATTAGTCATAGCAAAATCAAGGACACTTGTCCCCTCCTCATTTCTCATACCGTAATTAAAACCTCTATGCACCTTCTCATAACCTGTCGTTCACTTCCTACATGTCCATTTAGGTCTCTACTGGTGAAAATATTCTCTTCATTTGGTGTGCTTTGCATAAAGTCATTTATATCCTCCCAATTTTTCGCTTATTCACACTGTCTAATCCAATTTGTAGAGTATAAGCACTAATTACATTCATCGCTTCTCTTTCAACAACCATCCTATCCCCCACTATTCTCCCTGCTCATCTTTTAGTAATTTATCTAGAATGAGACCCACTCTATTCTTGTTCCTCTTCTTCCCTGTATACCACAATTTGTAACCTAAACTATCCACTTTACTTTTTTTTCCTATCCATTTAGTCTTTTGAATGCAAGCCACTTTAACTTTTCTCCTCTTCATAGTGTTGACTAGTTTCATCAACTTGCATTTGATATAATAACCTTCCCAAAAAGAAATTTGATGCAGGGCATCAACAAACCTGTTATTCACTTCTTGTTGGAAGAAATAGATTGTTAAGTTGTAATAAAGATAACCATTTCCTTATTGACCTTGATAGGTAAATAGACAATTAGAGTTCAATAAATGAATTTATGAAAAAACTTTTTAAACAGTTCCAAACTATTTAGATCCATATCATATGAGCATATTGAAGTTGCAGAAGAAATGATGAGAGGCAAGCACAAGATATAAGTGGGTTAAGTCATGAAAAATCTTAATAGCTATAAACATTTATAGCCACAATTAGATTGGGATTAATGCTCAGCTGAATTGAGTATTAAATAGTTAGACTGATCAAGAAGAATGTTGGTGTAACATTAGTTGGGAATCTTAATGTAGCAAGATCCTTTTTGGCCCAAAAAGGATATATGACCTTGTAAAAGTTTATTTATACATATAATTGGAATGACAGGATAACACGTGCCAAAGAATTAACAACAATAGCTTAAAAAGTAAAGAACATAAATAATTGGAGGTTTGCAATTTGTTGCTTACCCATCTAAATGCGACAGCCGGTCTGATTATTATACCTAGTTTACCTGGATCCTGCAATGAAGAACACTCATAAGTTAGTGGTGCATACGTATGTCTAGGTAATTCCTCAAAGAAATCAGAAGTATATATATGATTAAAAAGCATTTTATAATTCAATCATCAAATATTTTATGAAGCAACGGGAGAACGTAATTTGGAAAGGGCCTTCAAACAATTACAGTTTCTTCGAATAATAAGTGGTTCCAATCAACACAGTTTCATGCATCATATAACTAGGACTTCTTTATAGATGGGTTCATTTTCTCTAAAATGAAAAAAGCACCATCAAGAAATTAGTTTCAAACTTCTGAGGTCAGAAAGTAAGAACACACAAGGGAAAGTGGCTTTTACTTTTGGCTTATTTCGCTTTAGTCAGGTTTGGTGGAGAGAAATTGGATATAGACCTACCCCAACATTTTTTAATGAACTAACTGCTTGCTCCCCTATGGTAGCAAGCACAAGGAGTTACCATAATAGAAATGGCCCTATAATTTCATGAGATTGAAACGGAAAAACTTGAGAAAGAACTCGAAAGATACCTCATAGGTGTAGTACCCACAACAAGAGTTGAACCATGGGAATGGCGATAAGTGGAGCTGTTATGAAGCTTGACACAATGTTTCATAAACAGGTTTGAAGTACTTGTTATGGATTTTATATGGGATGGTAATGAAAACTTCACCTCCTTTGGATTATTATCGATATCCCTACCACTATCATAATAACAATATTCAGAGATTCTTTGGCTTTGGTATTGATTTGATGAGCCAGTGGACAACCTGACCTTTGAATTTGGTATGTTTAGAGATAAAGGAGAAACTATTGGCACCCAGGATTATGTGCTTTGAATTTCTTGGAAAGTATACCAAAATGACATTATAAATAAATGACATCTCTTTTTTGTTTGTATAATTTTAGCCCCCACTTGACATATTTGCCCTTGGATTATGTTTGATAAATTACACAGACAATCATTTCTCTTTTCTCATAGAAAATAAGTAATAATTAATCCTTAATTAGTTAAATTTAATCATTAATTAGTCAAAATTAATCCTTAATTATTCAAAATCAAGTTAAATTTTAAACATAAATCATAATTAATTCTTAATTAGTTGAAATTAATCCTTAATTAACAAAACCAAGTCAGATTTCAAAATAAGTCATAATTAATTCTTAATTAGTCGAAATTAACCTTTAATTAGTCGAAATTAATCATTAATTAATCAAAATCAAGTCAGATTTCAAAATAAGTTATAATTAATCAAAATTAACCTTTAATTAACTAAAATTAATTCTTAATTAATCAAAACCAAGTCATATTTCAGGCAAACATATCAAAACAATATCTCAAAATATAATATTAGTCAAAATAAATCGAATTTATTACAAAATAAGTAAAAAACACAGACAAAAAAATTCAAACTCAATAATAAGCCTAAACTATAAAATAAGTCCATAGTTGTAAGTTTATGATTAATTTTCTACTAATTTCCACTAATTTTTTGTTGTCTTCTACTAATTTTCTGATAATTTCAACTTTTATACTGTCTTATTAGGAAAAAAAAATCAAAATTTAGTCAAACAGTATTAAAAGTATTCAAATTTTGGACAATTACATTAAATTACTGTAAAGTTAAAAAAAAAAAAAGAGAGACAAGATTATTGTGAATAAAAGAACATTCTTTATTATCATAAAGTAAAATATATTACATGAGATAATAAATTATCCAAAGATAGATTACATGAGATGACAAACTATCCTAAAATATAGTACATATTAAAATCTAGTAATGAATTTGACGATGCCCTTACTGCCAAACATTTCTAAATAGACAAACTTCAGAGAGCCTATGTTTTATGCTGAATAATAAAGAACAAATAAAACATAAAATTTTCTTGCAAGGTCCTTCATTATTATAAATATGACTAACACACAAAGATAAATTAATTGTGAACAGTCGCATAGTCCTTCTTTATATAAGTTGAAGAAACAAGATCCTCGTAGATGATAATAACATCAACAAAGATACAATTTCGTGAAGTAAATATCAAGATTAGTTTCACATGAAGCATTTTCTCATTGTTCAAAAGATGAAAATAATTTGTCTTGTCAGAGGTTATGGACAAAAAAAAGACATCAAAAATCTTTTTACTTATGTTTATTCATCAGATCAATGATAAGAGATTGAAAGGATGTAATACAAAGGGAAGAAAATAAGTTATTTATAATCTCCAAATCCCTTGATAGTTGTTCCTTATAGTTATTATTTACTGATTTTTAAGAGTTAAATGTGATGATCTCAATAATAGTCGGTTCGGAATACATGACTTTAAATATGCCATTGATTAATAAGATCGTTACATGTGGCAGTAGAAATCTGCAAAAAAATAATGTTACATTTTCAAATGATTTCGACTAATTTTCAACTGATTTTGACTAATTTTAAATTAATTCTTAATTAATCAAAATTAATTAAAATCAAGTCATATTTCAGCAAACATATTAAAACTCAACAATAAGTCTAAACACTAAAATAAGTCCCATTTTTTAAATTTAAGACTAACTTTAACTAATTTTTTGTTGTCTTTGACTAATTTTTATTGTTTTTGACTAATTTTCCGCTGACTTAGACTATCTTTCTACTGTATGATTAGTTGAAAATATTCAAAATTTAGTCAAAAATAGTAGAAATGTATTGGAAATATTTAAATTTTGGACAATTACATTGAATTACAGTAAAGTAAAAGTAAAAGACAAAATTATTGCTAAAAAAGATCATTTTTCATTATTATAAAATAAAATATATTATATAAGATGACAAACTGTCTAGAAACACAAATCACATGAGATATCAAACTGTCGTAAAATACAATACATAGTGAAGTTAACGATGAATATGAAGATGCCTCTGAATATGTCCTTATTGTCAGATATTAACAAACATACAAACTTTATGTTGAATAATGAAGACAAGAGAAACAAAAAGTAACAAGGTCCTTCACTATTGCATGAAAAACACGCAGAGGTAAATTGATTGTGAACAGTCGTATGGTCTTTCTTAATATAAGTTGAAGAAATAAGATCTTTGTAGATGATAGTGACATCAACAAAGACCCAGTTTCGCGAAGAAATAAATATTAAGATTAGTTTCACATGAATAATTTTCTCATTACTCAATAGATGAGAATGATTTGTCACGTCAGAAATCATGAGCAAAAAGAAGATTTCAAAAATCTTTTTACATATGTTTATTCATTAGATCTAGGATTAGAGAACGAAAAGATGTTGATTTCAAAAATCTTTTTACTTATGTTTATTCATTAGATCAAGGATCAAAAATGAAAAGATGAAGATGAGTTATTTATAACCTGCAAATCTCTTGATAAAGAGATTTTTTAAGAGTAAAAAATGACGCTTCAATAGTAACTAGTTTAAAATACATGGTCTTAAATATGCCACTAATTAATAAGATCATCACACATGGAAGTAAACATTTATTTTCACCATAAACAACATAAATTTATTCTCAAAAACCTGCAAAAAAAGTAATTAGCCATGATTTCGACTAATTTTAAATTGATTTTGACTAAATTTTAACTCATTCGACTAATTTTTAACTGATTTTGATTTTATACTTAAAGTTAGATAAGTTAAAAATAGTCAAAAATATTTGAAAAAGTATTGAGACTCAATTTATTATCCAAAATCCAAAAATTTAAAACTGATTCCAACTAATTTTGGACTCATTCGACTAACTTTCAACTGATTTCGAATAATTTTCAACTGATTTTAACTTTATACTTTATATCAGTTGAATCAAAATTAATCAAAAAGTAGTTAAATGTTTTCATAATAAATTTATAATATTGAAACAACTAATTCAAAATTTTAAAATTAATTTCAACTAAATAATATTAAAAGCAGAACACCCGATAACTTTAAATTAAATTATCTGAGAGGCAAAACATAAAAAAAAAAAAAAAAGATAAACAAAAATTTACGGATTAAATGAACAAAAATGAATGAGATTCTAGAGAGAGAGAGAAAAATAAAATGAGTTTCTACTTTTTCAAAAATAGATAGGAGTTTAAAGAACTTTTTGAGAATTTAGAGAGGAAGGAGCAAGGAAAGATACAGTAATCAAGGGATAAAGTGAAATGAAAAGGTGTTAAAATTATCTTACAAAAATGATATTGTCCTAAAAAAAAGATATAAAATTCTAAAGCAGGAATTTTGAAAAAAATATTATGCATAATATAATTGTAAGATATTTCCAAGGGGAAATGGTAATCATGCATTTTAACTAAACAAGATCCTTTTTTATTATTTTCTTGAAAAAATTTTACATTTTTATGGGGATTAATATTTTAAAATAAAGCAAATATCTTTATATAAGTAATATGGTTTTACTTTTTTTTTAGTAGTTGATATTGAAATTTAAGTTTTTTTTTTAATAAAATTTATTTGCAAATAAAATAAATTTCATAATTTTATCTAAATAAAGTCAAGAAAGAAAAAAGTGTACCTGAATTAAATTGAATGAGAGAAGTATAGTTATTATTATTTCAAAAAAAAAAGGCATTACCATTATTGTCTGAAACAAAAAAGGCATTACACCATTATTAAAAGATATAGCATAAAATCATTTAAGATTCATTTAAAGTGAAAATAAAAAATTTATATAGTGGATCCAAATTAATTTTAAAATTATAAGAGTTGTGTTGAGTAAAGCATTCATCTCCTGAACATTATCATATACAGTATGCACCATACAAAAACATACTTCCAATCCCATTTCTTCTAATTCTCGTATAAAAGGCACTGCCTACAAATTTTTTTTGAGCTTACCAATTCTATAGTATAATTTTTATTGATTAAAAAAAAAAGCTTTACACAAAAAAAAAAGTGACTTTCTTTTTCCCAATTGAAAAGTTAACCATAAAAAGAAAAAAATCTAATTTGCTTTCCTGAAATGACCGTCTACACAACATTCCTAAAATGGAAAATAAATTAACATTTGTTAGAGACCTATATCCTCTAAGAAGTTGGCAAAGTCATAGAAGCTCCCTGGCTGGGAAAATCATCCACTGAAATTATAGGGTTTCCCGAATACATCCTTTGAGATGTTAAAGGAATGTATAGCCTCTCTGATGCTGTCGGTGCGTCATTACTTCTCTGAACAATTGTAGGCATACATATAGTCTCTGAAGGTGGCATAGCATCAGCCTGTTGAGAAGCTGGAATCATGTTGTCAGTCCTTCGAGACGTTTCAGTAACATACATCCTCTCAGAAGTCAGATGTGAAGCAATATCAGACCTCTGAGATGTTGAACCCGAATGGTCATTCAGGTGATCTGTAGCAGGTATATATCTCCTCTCAGTAGATGGAAAGATGGTGTTGGTCCTCTGAAATGTTTGACCCATAGCGCCATTCAAGTGAGAAGTTGCTATCATGTCATATAACCTCTCAGAAGCTGGATGCACGGTAGCGGCAGTCCTATGTGAGGTTGGAGTCATGCTGTCATTTCTATGTGATATTGGACCTATATTGTCGCTTTCATGAGGCGTAAATAAACACTTAGAAACAACAGCCATTGCAGCATCAGTCGTCTTAGATGGTGGACCAACATTGCCATTCCTCAGAGCCGCAGGCATGTAAATTCTTTGAGAAGTAGATGATATGCTTTCAGTCCTCTGGGATGTTAGGGCTGGATTTTCGTTCCACCTGGATGTTTGAGATGTATAAAGGCTCTTAGATGTCTGGGCCATGGTTAGTGGCATTTCCAGGCTTGATGAACTCCTCTCTGTTGCAGGAGGTATGGCAAATAACTTCTCGCGGTCAGATAAATCCAAATCCCGCTCAGCTGTTGGAGGCAAGACCAGAGATACCCCCTGGCTTGGTAAATCCTCATCAGCTATTCGAGGCATATATGATACTCCCGAGTTTGATAAATCCTCTTGCAAGAGCTCTCTGCACTTCGGTGAATCTCTCTCTGATGCTAGTGATATATCTGGGGACAGTCTTTCATTATGTGAATCTCTCTCAGGTGGAGGCACTGAAGAAACTCCTCGGCTTGGCTCCATATCAAATGATGTAAGCGTGGATAATGACACTCCTAGGCTAGGTAAGCCCCTCCATTGTTGTGCCACCATTTTAATCTGGGTATAAAATTGCACACTGGCCTTTCCTGCCATTAGAAATACAAGAAAATAGAATAATGAGAGGCCTACCCTTCATAGATGTTTCAATCAACCATGATTGAATTAACCAGAGAGTGAAAGTGAAGGGTTTCAAGGAATTATACCACAAAAATTGAGATCACCAGCAAAAGATGCCTTTGGTTCATTAGACGAGGAAACTGGCACTGGAACTGGAACTGGAACAGGAACATTGATTCCAACCTGTCATACTCATTTCATGTCAGAAACTAATATGTTCTCGTTTATAGGCTCAAACAAAGACTACCACAAGTGTATCTTGGTTTTCTGTTGACAAGCTATTCTTCTACTGAATCCTACTTGGACAGGATTACCAGGCCTTCAATTGACAGATCAACCAGTATGGATTCCACAAACAATCAAGCCCAATAATTGACACAATACAATCAAATGTAGAGATAAAGATGTTGATTTCCCCTCTCCCACCAAGAAAAGGCATTTTCTATCTTTAGTGGTGAGAACTAACATAAATTGGGGTTTGCTTCAAATTTAAAATGATTACCCACAGGTTTTTCACCTACAGGAATAACCAGAGGGCCAGGATATCTTCTAGATAGTGAAAAAGCAAAACCTGTTATCCTGAAAATAAGTCTGGTCCTTCTATGCCAGATGGAAAGGAAGTATGCCTTACCAGCCCTGTATCAATATCATTCTGGAACTTTCTTGCCGCAACACCAGATGATGTAAATATGGATGCACCATTCCCGTACCTGCCAAAGCAAGGTAATAAGAATTCAGAGTGAGATGGAAATTTCAGGAATGATCGAGGCAATATGTAGCAATTCAACAGATTACCATATAAAATACATCAAACCAGTACTCCTCTTTTTCCCACATTTTAAACACAATACATTTCTAGGAGTTGCAATTCCATGCAGCATTTTGATAGTACAAAACAGCAATTCCTAGTCACTATTTATAAAATTTCTTCACAAAATAGGTAAAAAAGCCTTCCGTGATACATATTTATTCTATGGCCGGAAGAAAAAAACATAAAAATTGAAATGAGAGCAAGACCATAATTTAACATATGTATTATCATTTCGGATAGTAAAAATTAAAAAAAATGCTAAAGTTGCTGCCCAAGTAAGAGATTAAAAAGGGTACCTATTTCTATTAACAATGGTTATGGCCTCTTCTAGGCTGTCAGCCTGTTGGTGGTCAAACAAAAGATAAAATTAACCAATCTCCAAGTAATACACGTAGCATTCGCATGAAAGCATGAGAAATACTAATAAAGGAATACCTGCATACATAGTAGAACTGGGCCAAATATTTCTTCCTGCTCAACACAAACATTGCTGTCAAGAATAAGGCAAGTTCTTTGGTTCAACTCTTCATCATAAATTACCCAAGTTCATTCATTTCTGAAGCATAAGTTATAGGCATGAAAATAGATACCTTATAGCAATCCATGTTGAGTGTCACATCACATAAAATTGTAGGACCAACAAAACTTCCTTTTTCATATCCTGGAACCTACAAAATGAAACTTGGCATAAGCTTTCATCATAAAACAACTACGAGATGAAACCCCTAAGTAGTGGAATAAAAGACTGCCAAATGTTCTTTGGCAGCACTTATCAAAGAAGATAATAACAGGAAGCCCTTACCTAGTTAAAGACAATAGAAATATAATATAAAAATGGAGAACTTAATTGCACAACAAAAGCAATGCGATATAATCATTTTATAGAGTCCCAACACAGTTGTAAGAAAGCAAAATAAATCCTTTACTGATACAATCAAGGAAAAGAGGTTCACTTTAAAATTTAATGTGCATTTGTTTCTCTCCAGGCAGTTATGGATATCCTCTCAAGATAGGATTCGAAAAAGTAATACCACAATGTTTCTCCCATCAAGAATCAGCCTAGCACCACTGTCAACACCACTCTGAACTAATCCGCTAATGCGATCCTTCACCTGTGAATTTAGCATCACAGAACGCCCATTTAGGATAAACCATAACAACTTCAAACAAGTAATTGAATTTATCAAGCAAAAAGGATAACATAGAGAACAAAATTGCAAACTTGTGGCCATGACAGATACAATTAAATTACATTTGTCTTTTTTATTTATCATAAAAAGGAAATTTCATTAAGAGTGAAAGAAAGGAGTTTAAAATATGAGGAATACAAAATTCTTCTATCCTATCTGAGAATAAAATCTGCCACTAATACATGATAAACGAACAAAGAAAATGACATGAGAGAGTTTGCATACAACAGAATTCTGCTCTCAATGCCATCCCTTTGTATTGAGCAAGTTAACTAGAAAGATTCTCAGGCTTGCATATTTACCTCTTTGCTAATTACCGGACCGATGTCTGCAGTAGGGTCAGTGCCTGAATTCACTTTAAGTGCTTTGGCACGCTCCACAAGTTCATCTTCCCTAAGAATATTGGAAAAACACCCAAGTTGATACTATATTCATGTGTGGATAAAAGCAAAGAAAGACAAGGTTTTTCTAAGATTCAAATTATAAAAATTAATTGGATTGGGCCAACTATGCCATCTAAACTTGTATTAGAGCAAACTGTTAAATTCACTCTAAATAATCCCCCTCCCTTTTCTCACTTTATGCTATGGACTGCTCTTATAATGGTTAAGCCAGAGTTTTGATACTCTAAATAATCCCCCTCCCTTTTTGTCACCCTATGATACGGACTGCTCTTATAATGGTTAAGCCAGAGTTATGTTGTTGTTTCTTCCAGACAGCAGAGGCAAGGATTGGCTCAATCAAGAAGATAGGGATAAAGATAACTTGAAGAAGAAAGCAATGATTGTCCCTGATGTCCGAATGATGATATAAGCTCAAAATTCTGGGCAAATGCTTGATTATTCCTAGTTGTATCTAAGAGAATTTTTTTTCCACAACCCTGGGCACAAAGATTATTAGTGAACAGATATATATAGCTCAAGTATTTTTAGGAGTTCATAAAAGAGATAAGATTCTTGCACATTCATTTAGTGGGGAAGAGAAAGACAAGTATAGACATAAAAATAGTATTTTGTATAGGATATTTCACAATAAAGAAGAAAGGAAGCAGATGATAAACCAAACTGAAAGCATCTTTTTTCTTTATCTTTTTCTCTTCCGTTTATCTAGTACTCAATTTCTTCACAAAATCCACATTTATTTCTCCATATGCATCTCTTATCAATGGATTTCAATTCTTTCCCAAAAATTTGTGCAACACAAAATGAAGACATAAATCACCACAGGAATATGGGTCTAATTGAGTACAACTGCTGAAACACAAGAGAGGATGTATCTTTCTTCTGAAGACCTCAAATTTCAAATTTCAAATACCAATAATCCTTATAATATAGTTCACTCAGCACAAAACAAAATGTCCAACAAGATAAGCCTTCAAGAAAAAGGTCACAGTACCATGCCATTGATCCTCCAACAAAAACAGCTGTACTCAGAGTCATGCACCGTTGTCCTGCAGCACCAAAACCAGCAGCGACCAAAGCATTCAAAGTATTAACCATGCTTGCATCGGGCATGATAATTGCATGATTTTTTCCTCCTACATTGGACTAAGGAGTCAACACAACAATGAGTTATGCAGCCAAATTTAAGTGGATGTAGGATTTCCAACCTAGAATACAAATTACAAGAACAACCTGTGTGTGTGCAAGAGTGAGAGACATAGATAGTGGAATAAGAGTGTTAACCTGAACATGTTTGCCTCTAGCAGCTGCCCTAGCATGTATGTGCATGCCAGCCTTGCAACAGGTGAAGAAACAACCAAAAAGAGCACATGAACATCAAATAAGGCAATTCATGATGGCTTCAACTCAACTCAACTAAATTCAGAATAAGTATACACCGTAAGTGCAAAGTGAGGCTGATTAGTGACTGAAAGTGACAACACTCTGTTGGCGAAAATTGCTTTTGAATTCACTCCAAAGGGATAAAGGCATATAGTTAATTTACTATTCAGCAACTGAAGATCAGTGGTGCTCCAATAAGAATGCAAGCATGTATGAACACATGGAGAACATTTCAAATTTAAATCATAGCATCATGCATTGCATAAAATATAATTGTAAGCACGAAGATTAAAATCTGAAACTTACAATGTCTGAACCAATGAATGATATAGCTTTTATATCATCGTCATCACATATGTAATTAACAATATCCTGCACAAATTTATTTTAAGTGATAAGAATTATAATGAAAATATTAATTTCCAATAAGTACTTCCCAGAGCCCAAATCACCCAACCCACAGTCTTTCTTGAACCTGCTCCAGCCCATTTATATCAAACCTCAAAATTTTGTATAACATTCCATTAATACTTCTGTAAAATTCATTATGATCACATGAATGATAAAAAAATAAAAGGATTGCTAAAATAAAGCTTACATTGGTACCATGAACAACATTTAAGACGCCATCAGGCAAACCAGCCTCCATAGCCAGTGCTGCAAGTATCATAGAAGCCCCTGATAGCATGGAGTCAAAGATATTACCAATCATATTTACATCCCAGAGATATTCAACATAGATTCATGGTTGCTAGATATCATTTAAATTAAATGCATCTAACAATAATGCAAAACCAAAAACCTATAATTTAGCATGTGTAACAACACATCTATATATGTTTTCAATAAGGATACAGATAAATTATTCTCTTTCATGAAGTTTTGAGTTGAGAATAGTCTGACATGACGAAAGGTAAGTTGATGATCCTTTAAAAAACCAATTCCTGGAGCTTCCTTTGTTGGCTACTGATGGAAATGCATTAAAAAAAAATTTGTCTATACTTCATGAATGATGTTGTGGCATGGGACATGGTTTTTCTGTGGGGTGCTCAACATGGGAAGCTACACCAATTCTCAACTTTTTGATCTATTGTACAGCATGAGAAAATTTCTATAGAGATGAATAAGGCTAATGGCTACAAATGAGATTATTACAGTAAATTTGCTGGGCACCACTACTATATTTAATCATGAATCTTGAAAAATTATTTGGTTTTTCTATGTATATGCATCCCTGATAATGTTTACAAACTCACTGGAAAATGTCTACATAATTAGAAGTTTCTCTGACTGAATCAGCCATCAGGAAAATATTCCTGAGCACAGTTCGCAAAACTCACATGGGATAAGTTGAATTGATCTCATTCCTTATTCTAAACCAAAGATTTACATAGGTCTAAACTCCTTAAGCGATGAATCATCTTTTTCTCATCCAACCCAGACATGCGCTTTCACATCCTATAGAAAATATGCAGCCATATGCAAGATTAATTCACTTCTGAGTGAATTCATTTCATCCAATAAAGGTTGCTATTTCCAACAATCTTCAATGTCTAACAAAAGCATCATAAAAGGATAACATAAACATAACAATGGCAGGGTAAAACTCACCTGGATTTTTTTCACATGGCTTAAGAACAAACGTATTTCCACATGTAACTGCAATAGGGAACATCTGCAAAAATGAAAAGCAGTTATGGAGAAAAGTCTTCTTTCTTTCTTTGGTGTGGATATTGTTTGATTATTTTAGTTGTTAATTTAGAAGAAAAAAAATATTGTCTAAATAAAATGTTCTTAATTTTGTCCTCATATCCAACCACTTATTTCATTAATTAATTAAATTTTGATATGATTACAAATTTATAAATATATAATTTTATGAATAATTTCAATATTATTAAATCAAAATGTATCAATAATTTAATGAAATGACACATATTATTAAATTAACAATCTAATAATCAAATATTTACTCTATATATAATTTTTTAAGTATTAATAAGCGAAATTTTAACTTCAGTGAAAATTAAATTTTGATTTTTAATATTTTAAACTAGTCTCACCTTATCACTAATTTAAGATTTCAATTTACTTTACAATATAATCTTTGAAAAATGTTTTGTGGAATGGAAATTTAAGATGATCAAATTAATTGGAATATTAGACACTACATAAGTATCTCTCTTTTATTCAAATTCGACATTAATTAATTATTAAAAGTTTTCACCAAAATTATAATAACAATAAGATTAACACATGTAAAAATAAAGAGCAGACGAGGAGAGAATTTAACTGCAATAGACATCTACAAAAATGAAGAGCAGTTATGGAGCAAAAGTCATTTTTCTCTCTTTGGTTTATCATAGACATAACTTGAATTTCATATTTTGAATAACAAAAGAAAACAGAACATACAGAAACTAAATTACACATAAAAGTAGGCAATGACTAATCAAGTCAGCTGAAGTATCCTAGGCAAGAGAAATCTTGAGGAAGCATAAAAAGGTTTATAATCTGAGAGGCAACATCTTCAACACATACTATCTAGAAAGCAAAAAAGGAAAAGAGATAGACAGAAACAATTACCAAAACAAAGACTAGAAAGCACAGCACATACCCACAAGGGAATCATCGCTGGGAAGTTGAAAGGGCATATTCCAGCACAAACACCAAGTGGTTCTCTAATGCAGTATGTATCAATTCCGTTAGATGCATTAGGAACAAACTCCCCCATTTGCAAAGTTGCCATTCCACAAGCATGCTCAACTACCTCTATATGAATAAATAAGCAATGAGGTTAATCTCAATAACTAGGGATCAGACTGCAATTAACCTTCACAAACATAGAAGAAAATGGCAATAGGAAACATCTACTCTACTAATACTGACCTAAACCACGAAGTACATCAGCCTGGGCACCTTTGAGTGTCTTACCCTGTTCTAAAGTAATATTCATTGCAAGCTTATCCTGAAAATAATTTTTGGGCACATTAAATAAGAAATTTTCAGAAAACAAAGTCTAAGCACGCAATGTTGGTAAACTAACCATATCCCTGCGAATAAGCTCCTGGAATTTGAACATGATGCGTTGACGAGTGGAAATTGGCGTATTTTTCCATGAAGAAAAAGCTTTCTTGGCTGCTATAACTGCATCTTTGAACTCTTCATAGGTGGTTAATGGAACTTGAGAAACAACCTCTTGTGTAGCCTAATATTAAACAATGTTTGGACAGTTAATGGAACTTGAGCAACCTCGTGTATTATATTGAAAAACATTAATGTAAAACAATACCATGAAGAGGAAAAAATGTAAAATTTCTTAGCTTACTGGGTTTATCACATCAATGATTGTAGACCCTTGTGACTCCACAATTTTTCCTCCAATAAAATTATGAACTTTCAGCTGCAATTATTTAGCAGGTGAAGGTTTTAGGCCAAATCATTCAACCATTAATTTAAAGACAGAAGAAATTTAGCAATTCAAATACATCAACCCCTACAGGCATATTGTTTTGCTTTAATGACCCTTCAGTGGAAACAGTGCTTGTGTTTATGGGAACAGACCGGTTAGGTCTCCATGACTTGATACTTTTCTCTGCAAAAGTGGTTAGTTTAAAAAAATCTTCACAATGAACAAAACTGAAGGAGAAACCAAATTCCACATAAAAGCTTGAATTAGCATGCGAGTTGTGACCTGATAAATTTCCTTGACGGATTTTAGCTTTGAGATTATACAGATGCCTTGGTGTTGACTGCAACTCTGGATTGCTTTGCTTGAGAGCTTTTAATACTTGTCTTGGTTTTATACCAGCTTCAGTCATCATTTTAATTTGCGAAACTTCCTCTTCAGAGAAACGCCGACTATAAGGATGCTCTGACATGTCTTTTAAAGGTTCATGGTTATGGTTTCCATTTTTAATGGTGAGTACCCACAAATCGTCTTCCTTCTTCCCAATTGCTTCAAAAGGGCAATTAATAAGGCGGGAACAAGCTTTCCTTTTTCGCTGATTTTCTTCAATCTTGCGCCTATTTCTATAAACACCTCCTCTGTCACAACCAAGAATCACTCTTCTATCCTTCCTAGACTTTTTAATGGTTACTACATAGCCTTGATTGGCCCCAAAATCACGAACATATGTTATAAGCTCTTCACGATCTTGAAAAGTTCCTGATTCTGGAGGAAGCATCTTGTACTGACCCATACACTCCATTTGAGCTTCTGTTTCCATTTCTAATTACTAAATTTGATTTTGAAATTAGTAAACTACCTAGTATACTTTGACGAGTTTCTTGGTGTCGATACTCCCAATTGAATACCCCAAACAGAGCAGCATGCCAGCGTTGATCTGAATCTATTAACAGGAAAAGCGTATTGACGACTGACGGTAGAGGGGCGATGGGATTAATTGAGGAAGTAAGAGAGGAGGAATTGAGTACGAAGTTGATTTGATTGGCTTTGGCTTTGGGGGATTTTGTACGATTTTTTTTTTTTTTTCCTGTGAGGATTCAAGACAGGCTAAAATTCGAGATTTTATTTAATTTAAAGAAAAAATATAAATAAATATTATGTAATTTTATATTTTAAATTTTTTTTTGATAATTTATGATTTCTCCTAAAATATTTTAATAATATTTTATTTAATAATGTTAATATTATTAACATACAGTTTATATTGCATCAAATCAGTGATTATCATCAATTATAATATTTTATATTAACTTTTTAATTATAAATTTTTTAATTTTATCAAATTAAAAAAAATTTATAAATTAATTAAAAAAATAGCATAAATTGATATAATTTTTTTTTTATTATTTTCTTACGTAACGCCACGTAAATGATACATTAACAATATTAATATTATTAGATAAAATATAACTAAAATATCTAACGGTAAAAATTACAGCCTCTGAATTATTATAAAAAAATTTATAAGCCCCAAATATTAAAAATATAAAATCATAGAGTATTTATATGTATTTTTTCCTAATTTAAAACTTTTAAAAAAATTTAAGTAAATAATTTATGTTAAACAATTTCCGTCTTATAAGAAAATCTCTATTGTATTTTTGCCTTATAAATAGAGATAATTTAGTTTACATACATTCGCATTTCCACTGAAATTCTTATTCCTGCAAAATTTTTATTTTTCACTTAAATTTTATATTATTAAATTTATATATATTTATAAAAATTCATAAATAATAACTGAAAATAAAAATAAATTTATTTATAAAATATTAATAAAATTTAGACACATAAAATATAACATTATATAATTAAAATATAAATACGCCTAATACATTAAAAACATTATGTAATGTTTAATAAAAAAAATTAAAAATTTAGCATATATAAAAACATAAGAGTACTTAAATAAATTGAATTCAATAAATACAAAAATTTTCAAAAAACTCCAATATTATACATCTCTTTATTTTAAAATTTAATACATAAATCAAATATAAATTTAAATAAAAAAATTTATATTTATCAAAAGAATAATAATTATTTTTTAACATAACGAAATAAATAAACACTAATACATAGTTTTTATACTAATATATATATATTATAAATAATTAAATAATTATAATATCGGATCTCCATGAAAATAGGGATGGAGATTTCCGTGAAAAATATATTCTCCATCCCCGTTAATGGACAATAAATATTTTTCATCTGCAATCCTATGAAGAGAGAAAATGAGAAATTTTCGCTCGAGATAAATCCCGGCAAAAAATAAGATTTTTTGTCCTATTATCATCTCTAACTTTTACAAATTTTATGAGTTTTTAATGATTTTAGCTGAGTATATAAATTTATAAATGATTTTTAAATATTATATTTAAAAGATTTTCATTAATTTCTTATATTTATTTTATATAAATATAATAAACTTATATTTCATTTAATAAAAATAAATATTTAAAATAATAAATAATAATATAAGTTTTTAATTAAATAATATTTTTCAATTCAAATACTAAAATTAATTAAAATAATATTTTTAAAAAATAACAATATTATTTTGGGTTAATTATAATTTTTCCCTATAAAATGACATAATATACTAAGTCCCCTAACTACTCCCTGACAAATGTCATAATATATTACTAAACTATTCCGTCTAATTTTACCGTTAGTTAACTGTTAGTCAACTTTACGAGGGTAATAAAAAGACATAAATGTCATTACCCTTTAATTTTAATTAATTACATTCTATTTTTACTGTAATAACCCGAACGATTATAGTGGAAAACCCAAATCGGGTAGGAATTTTTTTTAAATTCTCCAGGGAGCAATAACCGAAAATTTATCAAGGACAATGGAAAATAGACATTAGAGTGAATTATAGAATTTAAATGA
>CANXYC010407150.1:0-14732 GCA_948193065.1 Aleurites moluccanus
TTTTTTTTTTTTTTTTTTAACTAAAATA
Organism: Aleurites moluccanus; assembly: GCA_948193065.1. Lineage (NCBI taxonomy): Eukaryota > Viridiplantae > Streptophyta > Magnoliopsida > Malpighiales > Euphorbiaceae > Aleurites > Aleurites moluccanus. Next base: position 29 of record CANXYC010407150.1, read on the forward strand.
AATTTTTTATTTTTTGTTTATTCCCTAAAAAAAAAATACACCCCCCCCCCCCCCCCCCCCCCCTTTTGGTTGCTAGAGGGACTAACACAATCACTAGAATGAATTCTAATTCAACCAAGTTTTATCTCTAATTTCAGAATTTTCGCCTTTTGCTCAGGTGTGCATACTATTACGGGAGTTTTTATGCATTTCACCATTTTTCTATAATATATCTCAGAAAAATATAGAAATTAGTAATATTATACATATATTGTATAATAAAAAAAATTGATCTATGCATTTCACTATTTTTTTATAATATATTACCAAAAAAAATATAGATGGTAGTAATATTATACACATTGTATAATAAAAATTGATCAACAAGACATTCTTTACTCCCAAAATGAGCAAAAATTATTTAAAATAATTTTCTATAATTTTTCACAATTTTTAGAAGCCAAAAAATATTTTTCTCAAATGTTTTGGAATTTTCAGCATTTTTAACTAATTAAAAATAGCATTTTATTAAAAAATATTTTTTCTTCATCAAAAAATTATTTTAATATTTCCAAAATTTAAAAAAATAAAATTATTTAGAGTCAAAATAGTAAAAGAAAGGGCAAAAACAAAGGTCTGAAAATGGGCCCAGGAGCCTAACAAATTTCAGCCTGTGTGACATAGCCACGTGTCAAAGCCTGAGAGAAGTCTCAATTCCCGATGAAACTATACATCATTTTTGTGGAGCGACATCGCGGCTGATAGAAACAACAAGTCATTTGAAACAAATGACGGCTCATAGAGGGGAAGGCCACGTGGCAGCAAGAGCGTTGAGCTCCACTTAAACGACAGGTTGTTTCACCCAAACGAAGTCGTTGGCAGTAAAACGACGCATCATTTTGACTCGAATGATAGCAACTCACAGGGTTGATCACGTGTGCGACATGTGACAAGAAGAATGTTTAACCCACGCACCGTCCATGGCGCATGCAGTGGATGTTGATTATGGCATTGAATTTTTGTCCGATGGGGTTTTTGGGGTTCCTTAGTTCGTCTGTGTGGTAGGTTTGATCAATCAATGCCTTGATATGCACACCGAATTTAGGAGATTGGGATAGTTCAAATCGAACCCAGAAAATTCAATTTTTACAGATTCGATCACTCAATTTTGAGAAGTCATAACTCTCTCAATTTTAATCCATTTTTAGTGTTTTATGCGTCGATTTAAAGCTCTACACATATATTATAATATGGCATAATTAAATCATGAAATGAAAAGAAATAACATATTGTTATTTATCTCTAAGCATGCCAACTCTAACATATTCACAAACAACATAAAAATACTAAAATCATGCATTTTAATTAATTATAACGAATTTAATTAATTTTAATCGGAACATAAGTATTCATACTCTGATACCAATGTTAGATTATGTATATAATCAACATAAATAAAATATTTATCTCTTGAAATGTAGTCAATTGATCCATTGATTTGTGTCACCAGTCTAAAATCCGATCACAAATGGAAAGAGCTCTTATTCCATAGTTTAAAAGCTACCAATATCACTGCTTATTCATCACTGTGAATGATAGGAAGAATTTTTTCACACAGAGAGCTTTTTTCACTCTTTTGAGCTTTTTTCACTCTTTTTCTTCAAAGAATGTGTTTTTTTTTTTTTTTTTTTTTATTAATTGAATTCTTCATATGATAGGAATAGGGATAAGGTAATTATCAATTAATGTGATGTTATCTTTATCATCTTTCATATTCTAATATTAAAATACTTATTATCTTAATATTATTTTTAATAAATTAATAAAGTAATAATTATTTAATTATTTAATGGACTGAGGTTACTCATATCCGACCATTAATTCCAAAACTTTTAATTTGATTCTCCAAAAGGTTATTTAGTATGAAGTGAAACTTTGTATGTTTGTTAAGGTTGCTTTCTTCTATTTTTGTTGTCAGGTTTGTTATGCAAGGATTTTGGATTTGAAGAGAAAGTTTTTGGAAGCTGCACTGCGTTATTATGATACATCTCAAATTGACAAGAGGCAGATATGATATGAGTATGTAAAACTTAATTCTTCTTCTTATCATTGTTCTGAAAATGATTATGTTGACTTGTATCCATTTTTGGAATCTAAACATTTTCCAAATTCCTGACAGTACATAAATATTGAATCTTTTCATGTTCCTGCCTGTCCTGTTCGTGTCAGCAATTTTGGTTGGTCCTCACTGCATGCCATTATGGCTTTGGCTTTTGAAAATTTTGTTGAGTTGATTTTAGATCCAGTATCTTGATTTGGAAGCCCATAACTAATGCAATCTATTGTGTTATTACAAAGTTATTATTTCTTTCTTTTTTTTTTTTGTGTTTATTGAAGGACCATTGATGAGGAAGCATTGGAACAAGCTCTCTCTACTGCTGTGACATGTACTAATCTTGGCTGTTGCAGTTCCTAAATCGCCTCCATCTCCACGAAATCCGATCCTGGGTTAGGATATGATCTAGGTTTTTTAGGTGGTTTCATGGTGTTCTTCTTTATTTTAAGGTAAGCGGCTGTTTTACCGATTCTCAGACTCCTGAATTTTATCATTTTTAACTATTGGATCTCTATAGTTTATTTTTTGATAATTAAGTCATTTAATTTTTATTTTTCGACACATCGAGTCCTTTTTTTATTGGGACTGACAGAAATGCATGACACGCGTGTTAAAAACGCATGAATAAGATTAAAGATGCTTACTGGAAATGATTTTGATGACATGGAAAGAAAAAATTAAAAAAAAAAAATAAATTCTATTAAAATTTTTAAAATTTCATCCTTTTATAACTTTCACCCTATTTTCTCATTCTTGATTCTCCCTCTCGTTCAAGGGATAATTGCTAGTGAAGTTAAATAAAATATTTAACATCACCCAATTTATCTTCCTCTTCCTCACTTTCATCGCCATTTCCCCTTCTCTCAATAAAAATTAACTCCAACAATCAAAAGGTGCAAAATTTTACCTTCACAATTCCTAAACTTCTCATCAACTACATAAATAAAGCACTAGATGGGTTGCAAAAATGAAAATTAAGAAATCAAGAAAATATATGTATCTGACCTAACACTAAATCATCAAGATCATTAGCAACCTCGGCCATGAAGTCATAGTCAGGACCATCGTCATCATCATCATTCTTGTCTTCCTCCTCTTCACCGTTGTCATCACTGTAGTAATCATCATCCATACCACCACCGTAGAAATCATCATCTACTGAATCTAGCATTGTTAGCATCCATCATATCGTCCTTCGAATCCATGACCAAATAGTCACAAGAAAAAGAGAGCTTCAGATCACTCAAATGGTCGAGTATTAAAGGAGTGACGAGGCTAAGAACAAGAATGACTAGGCTGAGACGATCCAGTGACATTGAGATTGAAATTTCTGGTTTTTCAAGCTAGTTAAGCGTTTGGTCGTCGAGTTCACTAGTGATATTGAGATTGAAATTTCTTTGATAGGTATTGATTGCAGATCTGAGTGTGTCATCCAAATCATCAGTGAAATTAGAGGGGGGAATTAGAAATAAAGCTGAAGTAATTGAAGTATTGTTTGAGTAATTGAAATATAGAGTGAACAAAAGAAGAAGATGAAGAAGAAAATTGGGTTTTAATGGAAATGTTAAGAAATGAAGTATTAAGGTAGGTGAAGGTCGGTGTCGACAAGAGACGCGCTTGGGTTTTGGTATTTTGTAGGCTAATGCTTCTAGTCACTATCATTCAAGCGCTTTGAAGTTTTAAGGGAGAGCGCAACCATGGTTGAACAAAAGTGGTGAGGGAGAGAGGGTTTCTTTCTCAGATGAGAAGAGTGCAGTGTTTAGAAGATGTTTCTAAACGAAGCCATTTTACCTTTTTATTTTTTAATTTTTTCATTATTCTAGTCAACAATAAAAGTCCAGTCAACATCCTTATTTTTCTTGACGTGCTTTTAACGCGCGTGTCATGCATTTCTGTCAGTTTCAGTGAAAAAAAAATTCGATGTGTTGATAAATAAAAATTTAAGGACTTAATTATAAAAAAAAAATGAATTATAAAGATTCAATAACTAAAAATGATAAAGTTCAGGGTCTAATGATGCTTCTTGCCTATGGTTAAAATGGTGATTGGTGCATGTGTGTGGAGAGAGAGAATCTTGGATGTAGTGAGAAGAGAGTGATGATAGCTGGAGAGAGGGAGTGGTTTATGACAAAATTGTCCTTGGTGCGGAGAGTATCCCAACTTCAGTGATAGGGATAGAAATACAGTTTATGGCAGTGTGCTGGAGGGTATAATAGAAAATGGGGGAAGGGAGTGATTTAATATAGAGGAAATAAAATCATAAATGGAAAGTAAAGAAGAGAATGATTGGTTGTTTTGATTGGATTGGGTTTGCAGATAGACATGAGATCCCAATACATCATACTTTATCAATTACATAAACGACTTCGATAGCCCCCATCCACAAAAAATCCCAAATTGAACCAAATTCAAAGTTCTATAACCTAATTGGTACAAGTACAGGTTCCAAATTGAGTATTTCTGAATAGCAATGAAAATAGCATAACTTCTAGTACTAACCAATCCATTTGATAAGAGTTTACTTGAAACAAATAAATATCATTTCAAAGTTAACAAGGAAAAGAAAATAACTTAAAATTGAATCTCAATTAGGTATATTTACTATTGCAAACAATAATTTCTTAGACAAAAATAAATCCAATCCATTTGATCCCATAAAATAATAATTATTTATAATTTGACCATGACTAAAACTTATTTTACAAATAGCTTGAATTTCAAGGTTTTACCAAAATCAACTAGACCCATAAAAATATAATTGCAAGTAGTTATTTTTCTTTTGTTGTTAATAAAAATGCTTCCTCATTTTTTATTCATAAGAATTATTTGAGATAACAAATACCAAACACCAATTTTTCTGTGGCCAGAACCATGCATGGCCTAGGGCTGACCCCAAATGCCACACTTGTACGGCCCACCAAAAAATACTGTTAAATCTGTAATAAATAGAGAAATATGAAGCTACCATTCTACCCCACAGCACTAGATAAATAAAATTCACCAAATATGTTACAGCCTTTCAGTTTCAGGTCCAAAACTTGTGAAGGCACATAGGTCAGTTAATATCTGATTATAATATAACAAAATAAGGCAGCAACAGCAACAAAGTGCAAATAAGATAGAAAATTAGTGTTCTAACACCTAAGTAAGAAAGCAACAAAGTGCAGAAAAGATAGAAAATTAGCGTCCTAAGTAAGAACATTAAATTCTTAGCTATTGGGCATAGGAAGATCTATATTCTGACATTTCACTCTTGTGTCTCTCCTTGTCCTTCAAATCTTTCGCCTGATAAATCTGCATCATGACAGCAGATATAGGAAATTTTTGTGAGTGAACATTAAAATCACTGAAAAGCACTCCCCATATCGACCAAAAGATGTTTCCACATAATGCATCTTGCAAATAGAGCAAATGTAGATGAACATGCCACAAATATATTGTGAGTTTTTTGGTATTAGAATATGGAGAATATTTATTGATGGACATGTACAAAATTCAATTGAACCTTTTTTAAAATAGGATATACTATATTGCTAATAACATAATAAATGTTTTACATTGTATTAAAAATAAATAATAAATACTTCAATTGGACACAAGTTTTTACATATAATATGATGTTTCCACAGTTCTTTAAAAACATAAAACAAAGGAAATAAAGGTTTTATACTTTAAAGACTTCATTCATGTGGGATTTGAGTCACAAATTACTACATAGATAAAAGAAGTCAATGAAATAGCAATGTTGAGAAGCTAATGGTAAGATGACCAAATGTTAAGGGAAATGTGAAAGCAAGATTTGGATGGTAAAAACAAATTTATTCATGTTTTTTTGGAAATTGTATAAATTATTGCAATGTTATTACTTTTGTGTAGTTGGAGAAGTTCATGATAATTCAGGACGGAAATTGTTGAACTGAATAAGGTTAAAACATGTACTAATTCCAACATCATGGAATTGAGATCATAATAAAGAAATCACCTAAGAAAATCAAAGAGAAACAAATATGTACTTATGTACCTGCTTTTCTGTCTCTGTAAGGTTGTTCCATAGGAGTCGAATCTTCTTGCTGATGACTTTCTCTTCCCCATCATATAGAGGCTTTAGCTGGGCATAATGTTCTGCAAAAAAGAAATTGTATCCACTGTTTGACTTAGGCCAAGAAGGACCATGTAACAATAACCGGGATCTTTTCCGGTGCTGGCGAGGAGGTAAATCTGAAGTATGAGAACTCTGAAACATGTGAAATGAATTAGGAACATGATATAAAACCCCTTTGAGTTTATCAGAAGCCAAGCTCACAGTAACCAGATATCCATCATCAAATTTTCCATCAATGGTTCCACTCACTGAAGAGCCAAGTTGCAATTGCACACATCCTGCAACCAAAAGAAAAATTAAATATTTTGTCCATCCAAGATGCTATTATGATAAGGAGTTAGGACACTATTATTACAGAAGACAACTATAAACCAATATATGGGGGAAATTTCTATTTCATCATATGTTTTTCTTCAAAAACCTTTGAACCATGTCAAAATATGTAGGGATGAATTTGTAAGATCACAACAAAACACCGTCATCTCTATCTCTATAGCTAGTAGTCTGGTTCATAGTCACACCTTCATCTAGAGTTGCAGATCCATCAATAATATTCCCATTCACAGAATCTGTGAAAAGGAAAACGAAAGGTATATATGTTCAATCAACAGGGTAAGATGCAAACATTAAATGTTACTGAAAAACCAAGAGTCTTTTGTCCAAGTACCTGGCATTGAGACTGAAGGGACTTGTTTTTGGAAGAAATAAACCTGCTCAAAGTGGTAAAGTAATGATAGATAATACTTCCTTAAGACAAAAGATGCACTGGTAATTGTTGATGGAAAGTTGAAGGCTGCTATCACTTCCTTCCATCTACGATCTCTAACTACCTGCAACCATGTCAGACCATTATAAAATAAAAAGCCACAAGGCATGAATCAAGTTAGACACCACAGTGAACACCAGAAAGAAGTTTCAGTGGATGCAATACACTAAAACTTGACACTATCTTCATTCAACTGCGATGTAAATGAGGTTAAAGCCAAAATAAGAGTGTACATCATGAGTTCTAAAACGCAAATAATAAATCGTACCTTCTCAAGGCCACCACGAGATGTTACCTCCACAAAAAGTCGGTGAAGATCAAGACCCTTTCCTCCAACAGTAGGAACCCTACGCAAGTAAAAATTGCAAGACAAATTGTAATCTGTGTCCTCATCCAAAGTTAATTTAAAAAAACAAAAAAAAAGTTTTTTTGTTTTTAATATCAGCGGTATATTAAAATAGAAAATCAAAGTTAACAAGAAGATGAGGACATGAAAGCATTAAATAGAAGGAAAAAAAAAATCCTGGACGTGGACGAGATAATATAAATGCAGAGAGGAAAGTTTATATAGTTTGTTTCTCAGTGCAGGCATACAATAAATAGAAGTGAATGATAGCAGTGAGATATGTCAAAAGTTAGACTAAATATAGTTAATTTATTTTAGATTATCGAGTCCAGCAACAGACAAATGTCTCCAGGAGGTTCAAATATTTAAGAATCTCAATCCACTTTTTCCTTTCATGGCCACCTCTAAGTGTACCTGTACTTCCTACATATATAAAAAAAGGTTGAAGATTCACTTGCCAGTCATAATTTTACACAGAATTTGAATCTCATAATAATTAACTTATCACTTACGCACACATTATAAGATGATCTTTGTTCTATATATCTTTCTTAAAAAAAAAACATTCAGGTATATCATTAGAACAATAAAATCAGTGCTTTTGCTTTAAGTTTAGGCCAATGCACCGACAACCACCACCAAAAATCAATACAAAAGTTACAAAGCAATTTCTTTAAAAAGAGAAAGCTAAACCATCAAAGCTTTACAGACCATTTCGACATTGTTTTAAAAAATCAAAGATACCTGCACATATATAAGGAAACAAGAAACTCAGAAAATCAAAGAACCAATAATGATACAACCTTAAAGTCACCTCAAGAACCAACAGAAAAGCTTCACGACAGAGCCAATGAGCTTATCTTTACTTCTATTACATATCAATACAACATTAGCCTTTAAATGGAGTGTATATGCTTCAAAAATACCAGTGATTCAAAATTAAAAATAAAAATAACAATAAAAAAAAAGTGAGAAAAGAAAGAAAATCTAGATGAAAACAATAGATTTTGGGATTCTTAAGTCTTAAATAGTTGAGCTTAAGGGAAAGAAAAGAAAAGATGACAGGAATTTACTATGACAGTATTGAGGGCCCAAGTTACTCCCGACAAGTAGAAATTAGTATAACCCAAACACTAAAAGAGCGAAAATAGGAAATATTGGTAGCTGGAGTCTTAAATCAAAATATAAGCACAAAATCTAAGACAAACTCAATAAATAAATAAAATAACAAAAAAAAAACTCAAACTACAGAGCAGAATCGCAAGAAACCATCAATAAGAACCCAGATGAAGAAAATAACTGAATATTATAAAAAAAAAAAAGTATGATAAAAAGGTTTATAGAAAAAACCAGTCACCCGAATTTGGTACCAAAGGATTTGTGAAAAGCTTTAAGCTTTTCCCAGAAAAGGTCAGAACTTTGAACAACATCTTCATACTGAGCCGTTACTGAAGGGTAAGACCTGAAGGATTGGCCGTCTCTTGTTTCACCCTGTAATTGTTGTTGAGGTGAAACAACTGTAGCAGTTGGGTTATGGGTCGACATTTGTTTTGGTTTAGACAATGGGAGGTAAAGAAAGATTAAGTCGGATTGATTTTGAATTTCTTTTTCTCTTATAATTGACCAGGTAATAATTAATTAATTAATTATAATAATATTTTCTGCTGTTTTGAAAATAACAATAACAAGTAGTTAGCTTGAAGAATATAATTAAAAAAATTATAGTGTATATGAAAACAATTTAATCACGAAATTTAAAAAAAAAAATTAATTAAAAAATGATTATAAGATTGATGGGTTTGTTGGTTTTGTAATTAAACAGAATTATTACGTTCGAGGTAAAAGGGAAGATTCGGATTTGGTCAAGAGCGCGATGGTGACTTTTAAATGCTATGTGCTCTCAAAGTCATATTTGTAAGAGAAATTATTAAATTATATTTTCTTCTCATTTAATAATTTTTAATAAAATTATAAATATAAAAATAAATAAAATAATTATAATTTTATAAATAAAAATTTATATAATAACAATACAAACTTTGTTCTTACTTCTAAATTAATATTTTGGAAAATATCACTCTTACCAATAAGTCAAACCGGATATATATTAAATTTTAATTGCAACAAATAATAAAAAAAATTTGAATAATAGAAAAGAAGTACTAAGTCATGTCTTAAATTTACAAAAGTTGGACTTCAAGGAGTTTTTTTTGTTTTTTAAATAGTTTTGCAGGAATAGTAGCAGATATAGTAATGTTAAAATAGATGAAAAAGAAAAATTGCAAACCGAGACTATTTCGGATGCAATGTTCATCAAAGTTTGTAAAGCAATAGGAAACAAATTCTTAGATCAAAATCTAATTCTGGAGAAAAAAAATAAGAATGACAGAGAAAATTAAGTAATATTAAAATTTGTGACATAAAATTTTTAAAAAATTATATTTGTGAATTCTCTCATTATTATTATAAATTAGGTTATGATGATAAAAATTTATTAATTTTTTATGATAAATTATCTTATCCAATAAATGCCATAATTAATGAAAAATATAATGAACTATAAGTGAAAATGAAAATAATAATACATTATGAATAAGAATTAATTTTTTAAGAAAATGGATTAAAGATCAATGTTTACAAATGAAGAAAAATAAAAAATTTAAAAAGCAATACCTAGCATGTTAGGATACTTCGCATGAACGGGGATGTAAACCTAAAAAAAAAAAAAAAAGAAATATAAGAAATATTATAAAAGAAAGAGTTTTAACAAATAAAGAAGTGAAAAATATAATAGGAAATATTACAAAAAAAAAATCAGGAAGAAAAAAGATTTTTTGGAAAAAGCCAATATTGTCCATAAAAAAAGAGTAATTGTAAATATTGGACTTGTAAAGAAATAGGACATTTATGCAAATGAGTGCACATAAAAGAAAACTAAAAATAATAAACTCATATAAGATTTAGGAAGTTCAAATTACATAGAGATTTCTGAAGATGAATCATTAGAATTAGCATTAGGAAATAATAAAGGAATCATTGAAATAATAGAGAAAGAAATTTTAGAAAAGGAAGATTCTGAAGTTGAAGAAATGGGATACATGATGAACCATGAAGAACTTAGTGTTAGAACATTAACAGGAGAAGAATTTATTGTGGATGATAATATAGATACAGAACTTAAGACATATTGGATTATACTCATTATAAATAAAGATGAAATTTATAAAAAACCAATCTTTCAATTAAAGAGTAAATATGTTTGTGAATTAATGGAAGGAGATATGGAAGTAAAAGATTGTAAATATGATGTAAGAGAAATTAATTTAATAAATTAAAAAAAAAATATACAGAAACACAATAAAGATGGTAAATATAAATACATATAGGAAGTGTACAAGTTCATATTATACCATTACACCATTTTGGTAAAAATATAGATATATATGCTTTTCTTTGTGATATTAGGCATAAAAAATTTAATCAGCAAATAATTAGTGGATAAAAAGTAATTTGTGTGAAGGATCAATATGATTTAACTATATACCGGACTCTTATGTAAGTATGAAAGACGGTTTTGTAAATAAATTTTTAACTTTAAAAATTAAAACAGTATGAACAAATATGCATGATAGCATTTATCCAATAAGAGTATTTTGGAAAATAATATATAAATTAGATAACACTATAGATCCACAAATGAAATGTAAAATAGTTCATTAAATTTGAAATAAAAAGTGGCATACTAGTACAAAAAAAAATTAAACCTAAAGATTTAAAAATAAATACAAAATAGATAGAAAGTTTTGATAATCCTATTCCAATTAAAAAACAGAACATATTAAAAATAAATAGTTTAGATAATATAAAAATAAAGCCTAATCTAATAAGAAATTGGAGTATAAGAGAAGATTGGGGTGAGAGAACCTCCCATCCTAGGTACATTGACACAGGTTGTTTAGATAGAACTAATACGGAAATTGATACACAAAGCATTACTAGTGATACAAGTATAACTAATACAGATAGAAAGATAATAGGATATAAAACCAAAATAGTTACTGAACCAATATACGAGGATGTTGATGAGTAAAATAATATTCAAAAATCAAATAACTCAAATGTGACAAACTAATGAAAATAGTATTTACATTTCAATTATTGTTCATTTAGAAGGATTTAACTCATATGAACTTTGTGGATATGTAAATAGTGGATGTTCATTATGTTTTAGAAAAAGTACAATGTTTTCTGAATTTATGTGGAAAAAAGCAGAAAAACCTGTTAGAGTTAAAATTACAGATGAAAGTATAATGATTCATGATGAAATAATTTAAAGTTTAACTGTTGAAATATGAGTTAAATGCATAATTCTCAAACTTTGGGAAACATTCCAACCTCTCACATGACATGATTATACGCAACAATTTTCAAAAATATACTCTTCTTGCACACAAATATCAACTCATATGATTTTTACTATTCAAAATCATATAGTTCCAGTTCTTAAATTAAAACAAGCATATACACATCAAAATATTGCATTTTCACACAACCAACGTGGTGAAAGGATCACACTTTCACAATGAGAAATGGCTTTAACAATATCAATTTATGAGTTAGAAATAAAAGATGAAATAGTCCAACAATAATAAGAACTTTGTAAAGAATTATATTCTGATGATCAATTAAAATATTAGGATAAAAAAAATGTACAACAAAAATCAAATTAATAAATCCCAAAACAATAATTAGAGTAAAACAAATAGTATATACACATTTACATATACAAGAATTTGATAAAAAAAATAAAGGAACTAATTGAAAAAGGTCTAATCAGAAACAATAAAAGTCCTCATCCTTGTCCAACATTCTTAGACAGAAATCATTCAAAAGAAAAAAGAGGAAAAGCTAGAATGGTAATCAATTATAAAAAAAACTCAATGATAATACTATTTTTTATGGATATTATATCCCAAATAAAACAATTCTATTTAACATAATACATAGTGTCACTCGGTTCTCGAAAATATATTATAAAAGTGGATATTGACAAATAAAAATGGAAAAAGAAAGCATTCCTTTAACTGCTTTTAGTGCCCCTCAAGGACATTATGAATGGGTAGTAATATCATTTGGATTAAAAATGCTCCACAGATATTCCAAAAAAGAATGGATAATATCTTTAAAGAATTTAAAGAATTTTCTCTCATATATATTGATGATATTTTAATTTTTTCAAAAACTATAGAAAAACATAAAGAGGATGTAAAAGTAATAATAGAAAAATGTAAAGAACATAGAATTATGTTAGTTAAAAATGATGTATAAATGTTGAATAAAAAAATGAATTTTTAGAACTAGAGATAAAAGCAAGACAAATAATACTTCAAAAATAAATATTTAAAAAAATAAAAAAATTTGCAAAAACTATAGAGGATAAAAAAACAATTAGAAAGATTTTTATGATGCCTTATACTTCTTATTTTATTAAAGATTTAGCAAAATTAAGAAAATTATTACAAAAAAAAAATTAAAGAAAGGAGAGAGTTAGAAGTGGACTCCCACTGACTCTCAAATTGTCAGGAATTTAAAAAAAAAATTATCTACTAACTTACATGTCTTGACCCTACCTACAGAAAAAGATAATTTAATTCTTGAAACAGATGTCAGTAATGAATACTGAAGTGCAATTCTTAAAATAAGAGAAAGTGAAAGATTGTGCAGATATTGTACTAAAAGTTATAATAAAGCAGAATGTAATTACATCACTATGGAAAAAGAGATTCTTGCAATAATAAGGAGAATTGATAATTTTTTAATATTTTTAGCTCCTAAACCATTTTTAATTAGAACAAATTGCAAAGACATTCTTGTTTTTTTAAAAAGAATTTATTATTTAATATATTCAGGGATCAAAAAACTTATTAGCTAATAGTTTAACCAGAAAACTAGCTGATAGACAACTTTAAGAAAGAAGGCATTTTCATCGACATAAGACAGACTCTGCTTTGGGTTACTCCAAAGCAGTGCAAGGCTAATAGAGAAATTAGAAATAGCCGGAAAATCCGGTCGAAAAAATGCTTGATTCATGTCACTAATGAGATTGCAAATACATTATTAACATTAAAAATACTAACCAAAATTTTTCAGTGTCCTTATGATATATGAAAAAATTAAAAAATTCATTCCAATTAGTTTTTTTAAGAATTGGTTCACCCAAATTATTGAAAAATAGGTAATTTTGTAACACCTCAGACTGTAGTACAGTAGACAGTAAGGAAATAACGAATCATAGTGATAGAATGATATTAATTAAAGAATTAATAGGCTAAAAATAGCTATTACGGAATACAGAGAAAATTTAAGAATAATTGTTACAGAAGAAAATAATTTGAGATGAATTAATTGAGGATATTTAGAATTAATATTCTAAAACATTGAGAAAAAAAAATAATTTGAGGTTCAATATGAAGTTAGAGAGACAAATGGATAGTAAAGAGATGGAAATGATAAGAAAATCCGACTTTTGGAACAATTTGTCGGTAGACGATTTTGAATTAATTTTCGACAGTAATTTATTCAAATGTCTTTTACATTATTTAATTTTGATGGATTTTGGATTAATTAAAAATAAATTGAAGTATATATTATATTTAAGATGAGTGAAAATGGATGCAAAATAAGAGAGAAATTAAGATACGTAAATTGTCGATTTTCGAAATTTTGCCAAAACAGGTTCGATATAAAAATTTTGTAGCTACAGAGGTTGAATGATTAAGTTGAATTGAGGTACTAAGGATATTATAAGGTTTCATAGGACTTGAATGTCAATAATTTAAGGACTTAATTGAAAAGAATTAAAAAAAAATTGTGGTAATAATTATAATTAAAGAAAATTATGGGTAAAATGTGCAATTATCAAAAGTTGTGGGACCCACAATAAAATATTATTTTTAGCATTAAAAATTATAAAGACTAGCTCCAAGAGTGGCAGTCGAAGTGTGTGGAAGGAAGAAAATTTGAATAAAATTTTTATGTTAATTGGATAGGAAATGGACAAGTATGTAAGACCTAGAATTTTCTATACAATTCTTATTTTCTTTGACTTTGGTGTATAAAAGAGAAGAGATAGCTGCCATATTCAGGAGTTTTGGCTAAACTATTTGAGATAAAACAACCAAAAATACTCTTCCATCTCTTCCAAAGAAACCAACCAAGCTAGATAAGAAATTGATATGAGAAAGAATAGTGAAAAAGGAAAGTTGAAGGAAAGTAAGTCAAATTATTTTGGGAAAGAAAAAGAGAAGGAAAAGAATCATCCAAGTGCAAGGTAATAATTCTAAACTTATTATTTTAATTGTATTTAAGAGTATCATGGTTTGATTTAGTAAATAA
>CANXYC010407191.1:0-22003 GCA_948193065.1 Aleurites moluccanus
ATATACATTTGACACACCAAATCCAAAACCAAAGGCAAAAATCCTATACTTTGTGCTTAAGATAGCAAATTTGCATCCTATTGATCTAACCGTCCATTTCTTCATCATTTGATCCAATGGCTAGATTTAATCAAGCCTAAATTAATGTCATAAGATTTCATACATAAAATAATTCCATACTTCAAAGGAAAAGACTATAATGTCCTTAGTTCAACCGAAGCACCTCAATTGAGCAGCTTGCCAGGAACTATTTTCAACCGGGTTTATTTCTTCACCAAATATTCAAATAAACTTAATAATATCATTTTCATTCTCATAAATTCTTTCTTATCTTCAAATATTGTGTTAAATCCATTAAAATTCAAAGGGGGTGTGAAATGACCATTTTGCCCCCAGTTCACCAAAATTTCAAAATCACCCAATTTTATCCTAACAGCCTTTAAATCACTTCTATGTCTAAAATCTACTCATATAACATGTGTAACCATCAATTTCATGCATAAACACATAACATTATCAAATGCAAAAGACAAAAAAAAATTCCCCCTTAATTGCCCCTTTAATGGTTTAGGTTGAGGTGTTACACAAGCTATATAGTGAGCATCCACCCTCATGGGCTGAGTTTCGTCAGGGTCTGATAGATGAGTTCATTACTAAGGGAGTGAAGACCCATAACTTGATCCAATCTGAGTAAGGTAGCAGGTCTATAGAGGAGTATGCCGTGGAGTTTATCAGGTTGAGTAGGTATGCTACTCACATTGTACCTACTGAGGCTGATCTAATCAGTAGGTTTAGGAGGGGTTTACATGATGCACTTCATAATACTCTGTTGGCTACATAATTTACTTCTTTGACAATAGTTATTGATAAGGCTACACAGATGAAAGAGAAGTATAAGACAGAGAGGGCAAAGAGGGAACAGAAGAGGAAATGAGGTCCTGGATCTTAGGTTAGGAGGGGGGAGAACAGCTCCCAGCCTAGGCCGGCAGAGCTAATGCCTCGGTTTGATCAATGATCTTCAACTAATAGTCAGTGGAGGAGAGTTCAGAGTAGAGGACCACCAGTGGTACAATCAACACCTATTTATTCATAGGGTTCCTCTAGATCAGCTGCACAGACTCCTAGTGTACCTATATGTTGTTTATGCGGATGGAGGCATGAAGGGGAGTTGTAATACCCTAGAAAGTCCTAACTTATATGCATGATTTAATTCTAAGTATGTGGTTCAAAAGTGTCGAAATGATGGGAAATAATTTTAGAGACACAGTTAGAAAGCGAACTAATTACTTTTCTGGAAATCATTAGTGTCGGGAACACTGCCGATAAATTAGCTATCCGGTCAATAAAAGAATTTCTAATTCTAACCAGAGGGCAAAAAATCACCTTAATGCATGTGTAATTTTGGTTAAAAGAAAGAAGTGAAAAACATTTAGGAACACTGAAAAAGTAACCAATGGCAAAATCGTAAATAAATGAAACTTTAAGTGAAAATGAGTCTGTCTGAGTTTTAGGATGACTCTGAAACTATTTTTATAAATAAGTATAAATTAAATTAAGCCTATTGATTCCCTACTTTGAAATCTAAATTGTAAAACATCAACTGAAACCTAACCTGAACCATAAAGGGGAGCTTAGAGGTAAATTTTTTCTTTAACTTGAACTTGTAAATGTTGTGTGTTTATGCATGAAATTGAACATATGTGCATGTTTTATGATGTATTATATGAGTTAAAGAGGTTTAAAGGTTGTTAGGATAAAATCGAAAAAATTTGAGTTTTTGGTGAAGTGGGGGCAAAATGGTCATTTCACACCCCTTCGAGTTTTATGGAAATTAACACTATATTTGAAGGTAGAAAAGAATATTAGGAGATGAAAATGATGATTTTATGTTTAAATGAATAATTGTTGAAGAATTAAACCCGGTAGAAAATAATCCGAAGCAAAGCTGCTCGATTTGGGATTTCCATTTGAACTAAGGGTAGTTTGGTCTTCTCCTTTGAAATATAGAATTATATGTGCAGACAAGCCTATGGTATCATTTTAGGCTTATCAAAATCAAACCATTAGATGAAAAGATGAAGGAATGGATGGTTGGATAGCTAGGTTTCACCATATGTACCATAAACTCAAAACATAGGATTTCATCATTTGATTTTTACATAGATTTTTCCCACCCCTTCATTATTCTTCTTCTTCCTTATCAAAATCACCAACCAAACTTTCTCTCTCCTCCATTCTTCATTTTGGCCACAATTGATCTTTACCTTAGGTTGTTGTTTTCTTTCATTTTTTGATGGAAACTTGTAAATTCCATCATTCGAAACACAATTATATCCATAGATTCAAAGGAAAAACAAGAAAAAGTGACAAATCAATCCTTTGAACATTTTGAAGAACTAGTTGGAAAGTAAGTGATTTTTTAATTCTTTTGGTTCAATTATGTTCTTGAGATGTTATTTGATGCTAATTAGTAACAAAAATGTGTTTTGGATGGAAGAAAAATCAAAAGTTGGATAGAAACCCTAATAGGAAAACTTATGAATCAAAGTGTTGTTTTGATGGATTATTTTTGTGCAAATGACGTTTATTTGATGTGTTTAACATGAATTAGTGGTTAAATGATTGAAACAAATTCATTTTAATGGAAAACCAAAGTGGTCGAACCATGTGTGACTAAGAAATGGGTTGATACTTTGGAGATTTATAGGCATACTTGATGAAGTGATGTGTATTTGGTGTGTATGTAATGAATTAATGATTAAATGGTGGAACGAAATCCATTTGGAAGGATTTCCATTTTGGCCAAATTGATGAAGCATGAATGGTGGATTTGTGCTTTGATGTTTGATAGGTTTAAATGGATGAATGTTATACATTTGATGCATATGTATGTTATTTGATGGATTAGTGTTGAAAACTGGATGAATGGAATGAATTCCATTTAAGTTAATCAATATTGAGTTTGTTAGATTAATGTGTTAGGCTAATGTGATTAGGCAGGAAGTGTTTGAATATGGTTAAGTGATGAAAATGATGGAAATGTATAGGTTCAGATATGTAAAATATGATTAATTTAAGTACTTGGATGCTAAACTTGAATATGGTGTATATTTGATATGAAGTGATGAACTACATATGAATTCTTAATTTGGTTTATAAGTGATGAATATGTGTAATGTAAGTTAAATGTGATGATAAATGGGCGTTTATGCATAATGGATTGGAAATAGGGTTAATGTGCAAAGTGAGGTTTATAGGCTATAATATGTATGCTTCATGTGTTTTGATGTGTATAATATTCTTTGTGATGTTATTAAGTCTTACCAGAGTGTTATATATGAAAATAGGTAACCGTCAAGTACTCCAGCTCGGAGTGTTGAACGACGGGCCGAGTAGGGGCTTGAATAGTGGATTGGGGGAATAAAGGATAAATTATGATAAATGTGAGTCTATATATATAATCATACATGATTTGCATCATATATGCTATAATATTTCATTTGAACTAATAAAACAGAGTTTGAAAAACACAAACAGTGCATTTGGGCCAGTAAATAGGCCCACCGAAATGACCTCAAATGACCTAAACTTTGTCTGTCCATAAATGAAATCCATAAAGCCAATGGAGCCAATGGAGCCACCACTTGGCCCAATCTTCTAGTCTTGACCTAAGCTTTAAAACGGTACCTCATGGTCCACCTAAATCCTTTGGTAACATAGTTAACCAAAAGCTACTAAAAAATCCCAAAACGGACTCGTAACGGCGAGTGTCAGTTGTGGCAGCGCAACTGGGCCCCGCTGGGCATTTTTTTGACACTATCCAAATTTGTTCTATTATTCATTATAAACATATATATGATTTTTTCATATCTATATGAGTTATATTTGTGCTATTTATATTGTTATATAGAGACACACCCATATGGTCCTATAACAGGGCTACCTTGATGGTGTAGTGGGTAATTCCATCGACTGTGTGCGCACTTGTATTTATTTGACCCTTGCTAGAGAGGGGAGTTATATTCTCTAGTCATAAGGGCTGATCCCCCTTATGTATGGTGGTTGGTGCATTTTATGATAGTGTTGGAGTATTAAATTACAGATAGTGCTATTGCACTTTTCATTTGACCCAATCCTGTTATATCATATGTGCGTTGACTCGTACATTGAATACTTATATGATTACTCGTATGGATATTTACACTGGATATTATATGAATACTGATATGGATACTTGTTATATTCTTTACTTGTTATCTTATATTGATTGTACAAGCCATATATAGGCAACTATGGTATCATGATCATTTACTTCATTTTTATACATATGGATTCACTGAGTATTTATACTCACCCCTTTTAGTAGTTATCATTTTCAGGTCAGTAGTGAGGCCCGAATTCCATAGGCACCTCCTATCCTTGCCATGGAATTTTGATACATTGTACATGTAATATTGTAGTCTCAAAAGTATATGTAAATATTTGTATAGTATAGATGTTCCATGGTACTGTAAATTGAATATGGACATGAATATGTATGTGATTGTGTTTCTATAGGTTTGCATATATAATGATGTCATGGATGGTTACAGTATGATATACAGATATATATAAATTGAGTTGATATTGGAGATCCAGAGGGATCATTGATGATAGAGATATGGATATTGATGATGATATATATATTGGAAGTGCTTATATGCATGTTTTACAGCTGGGCATAATCCTTATATAAAGGAGATGCTGCCCAAATTTTTATAGAATTGTCAAGCTATATCTGAGCTTGTTATAGAATTACTTGACATGTCATATAGATAATTGGGTTCTTCGTGGTAGTGGTAGCTTAGGCAACACCCATACCCTAGGACCGTCGCGGCTCCCAAGTTGGGTCGTGACAAGAGCAGTAGCTCTCGCTACTAAAGGAGCTCAGAGACATAAAAGCTTTTTGGAAAAATTGGTTGAAGCATCACGCCCCCAACTAAGTTAATTCACCGCCACTATCGAAAAAGTCGTAGCCGTGAAGTTCTTCATCCAAAGCTGAGTCGCACCTACTAAAATATAAGTAGCCCCCCTACTTACTAAGTAGTGCCTGCTAATTATTAAGTAGCGCCCGCTACTTATTAAGTAATGCCCACTACTCCTTATGTAGCTGCCACTATACCTAAAAAACTAACAAAAAAATAGTCATTGTAAGTATGAAATTTTGCATTAAATATACATTTAATGCACCCAAATGGCTCTATTAAGCTGAATACTATTTATATGAAGTTAATAGGAGAAGAACAACCATTTATTATTACATTAATTCATACCTTTGAGCATTCAAGTGTTCTTAAGCTTATATTTGAGTTTTTCTATTATAAAGAGAATTAATTGCTATTCTTCAAGGTTGTTGAAGGGTAATTAATTTCTAAGAGTTAGGTAAAAGTTATTGGATAATTTCTTTCTCATCTATTGTAATTCTTTAGGGTTATGTGTGAGCCTATTTGTAAAACACATAGTAAGGTTTAGTGTGAGCCAAAACACTTTAAGATTTGATCTTGAACCTGTGAAAAAGGATCAAAGTTAATGAAATACACAATTGTGATCTTGAGGAGTGGACGTAGGCTTGTTTTGGCCGAACCACTATAAATTCCTTGTGTGAATTTTCTTTCATTCTTCTTCCTATTATTTTTAAGTTGTTATTAATTTTTTAAAAACAACTAATTCACCCCTCCCCCCCTTTTGGTTGCCAAGGGACTTTCAATTGGGATCAGAGCTTTGAATCCACCTCTATAAAGATTTAATCATCTTGAATCAAAGATCAAATGGAAAACCAAGAAACAAACATCATTTAAGGTGGTACCACTATAAGACCATCCTACTTCAATGGCATTGACTATTCTTATTGAAAAAATAGAATGAAAATCTATATGGATAGTGGTAGCATTGATCTTTGGGATGTAGTTGAAGCGAGTTATACGGTTTCTACAAAAATCATTGATGATATGGAAGTTATCCAACCAAAAAATGAATGGACACCCGCGGAAAAGAAAGCAAATGGGAGGAATCGAAAGACAATGAACACTCTCTATTATGCTTTGAGTATAAATGAGTATGGAAAAATCTCCCATTGCATTTCTGAGAAGAAAATTTGGGACACTCTTGAGACCACTCATGAAGGAACATCAAGTCAAGGATAAGAAGATTCAAATTCTTACTCATGAATATGAGCTCTTCCAAATGCTACCCAATGAAAAGGTATATGAAATGTACAATCGTCTAATTGTGATTGTAAATCAAATGAGGAAGCTTAAGAAGAACTACTCTAAAGAAGACATCAATTGCAAGATTTTGAGAGTTCTACCCAAGAAGGATTAGGAAGCAAAAGTTGCTTTAGTTGAGGAAGCCAATAATTTGAGCACCCTCCCAATTGACAACTTAGTGGGAAAACTTCTCACATACGAAATTACTTTATCTAAAGATAAAATTGAAGAGAAAAATAAAGGAATAACTCTCATTGCTTCCAATGAGGCTTCTTCAATTGATAGTGATGAAGAAGAAGAAGATGAAGACATGGCCTTGCTGGCCAAAAGAATAAGAAATCTTATTCTTAGGAAAAACAATAACAATAAGCCATTTGAAAGGCATGAGAAGTCCAAGAGCAATCAAGTGAAATCCTTTGAGTGTGACAAAATTGGTAACATAAAAATAGATTGTCCAAGATTGAAGAACAAGAAAAGCTTTAAGAAGGCATTGACGACCATTTGGGATGATTCAAGTGACTCCAATGAAGAGATGGAAGTTAGCAAAGCTGAGGCAGCCAACCTTTGCTTTATGGAAATTGAAGAGGATGTATCTTCAAGTGAGGTTAGTAGTTTTGACTTTAACTCTAATAATGATGCCATGAAAATTATAGATACATTACTTTCAAAATATCATACGTTGCAAAACAAGTATGATAAATTGAAAGAAATGTTTATTGAGGTCTTAAATGCTTGTGATGCTTGCAAAAATGAAATAAATGAATTGAGTGCATTTAATATTGAATTAAAAAAGGCCATTGACCTTAGTGATCAAGAATATAATAATCTAAAAAATAAAAATTCCTTGTTGAAAAATAAGTTAGACTCTCATGATGCTTGCATGTCCAAGCTTTGCAATAGCAAAGAAAAATTAGATAAAATACTTGAGTCCCAAAGGTGTCCTACTATTAAGTATGGACTTGGCTGTAATGAAGGGTATGCCCCATCAATATCTAAGACTATATTTGTACAGGCATCAAACATACATGCTTACATTGATTATATGCCTCTACCTAAAAATGCTAGGTCTAAAACAAATGTGCATAGGCATGTCATGCATGATTCTCATTCTAGAAGATCAAAGAATGCATATTTTAAACCAAAATAAAATTATGGTTATTAGCCTCAATATTATTCCAAACCATACCATAGGACAAAATCTCAACAAAAGTATAGAATTCATTTGAGATGTCACTATTATGAGAAATTTGGTCATTCAAATTTCAAATGTCATATTAGAATTATGCATTTAGGATATGTTGATGGTAACCCCCTAAGGACCCAAAAGCATTTGGGTACCTAAAATAAAATGAATTTCATCATTTGTAGGTATGCTTGAAATCCACAAGAAAAAGAAGAATCGTGGTATTTGGATAGTGGATGTTCAAGGCATATGATCGGCAATGCAAGTCTTCTCTCATACTTGAAAGAGAAGAAAGGAGGAAAGGTAACCTTTGGAGAGAATGGCAAAGGAAAATCATTAGAATTGGGCAAATTGGTAAGACCGATAAACCCTTTATTGATTATGTGTTGTTGGTTGATGGTCTAAAACATAATTTGATTAGTGTGAGTCAATTATGTGACATGGAAAATAAAATTTCTTTTACTTTTAAGAAATTCTATGTGAAGCGTTTGAAGGATAATAACATTTTCTTTATTGATTATAGAATTGGCAATATGTATATTATTGATATTAGTAGCATGAATAAATATAATGTTAATTGTATGGTTTCTCTTTATGATGATGCATGGTTATGTCATAAGAGGCTTGGTCATGTTGGCATAGATCACATTGACAATCTTAAGTCTAATGAGCCTATAATTGGTCTCCCCAATGTCAAGTTTCATAAAGATAAAATATGTGATGCATGTCAAATGGGCTAGCAAGTCAAAAGTTTTTTTAAAACTAAAAATGTTGTTTCTTCTTCTAGACCTCTAGAACTTTTGCATATGGACTTGTTTGGCCCTTTTAGGACATCTAGTCTTGGAGTTAAACAATATGCATTTGTCATTATTGATGATTACTCTAGATTTACTTAGGTATTATTCCTTGCTCATAAAGATGAAAGTTTTAAAAAGTCTAAATATTTTGCTAACAGAGTCTAAAATGAAAAAGGTTTTATATCACATTTTTAAGAAGTGGTTATGGAAGAGAATTTGTTAATCATGACTTTAAAACTTTTTGTGATGAAATGGAAATTTTTCATAACTTTTCTACACTAAGAACTCCCCAACAAAATGGATTTGTAGAAAGAAAAAATAGAATACTTATTGATATGGCTAGGACTATGCTCAATGAGTACTATATTCCTCAGTACTTTTGGGCCGAAGCCATCAATAGTGCTTGTTACATTTCAAATAGACTTTTTATAAGTGCATTTAATACCCGATGCTTGGATTGCTTAGTTGATAATGCATACATTAGATTTACTTGTGTTTTGTTTGATGCATGTTAGATGATTTCATTTGTGTATGTGCATGATAAATGCTCTAAGAATGTATGTTGAGTATAAATTACACTTAGAATGGATTTATGATGATACATGATGAGTTATGCTTGAGTTTGAAGTGTTATGCATGGTTTAGTTAAGTTATTTGAGTTTTGGATAAGTTAGAATGGAGAAACATGAGAGATTTCCATTTAGTAGTCTCTTCAAGGGAGTGAAACATGTCTTCACAAGAATAAAGCATCCTTCAAGGGCGTGAGAAACCTTTCACCACTGTGAGAATATTTTCTATATGATCTTCAAGTTTCCTCAAATTGGCCTTCACGGGCATGAAGCACCCATTCATGGCCGTGAAAATTTTTTTGATCCTAAGCGTGAATAGTGGCCTTCACAGCCATGAAGCCTCTCTTCACGGGCGTGAAGACTCGGGCCTATATACACCCGAACCTCATTTCTTCATTTCCAGCTTTTCTATTTCGTCTTCCCTTATCTCTTTCTTCATAAATACATTTGAACTACCTCCTCACTCATTAAATTCTCTTCTTAAATATTTATTACATCTCTAATAACCCAAAATTCAAGAATCAGACCTCCAAGAACAATAAGATTTCAGATTTCTCAAGAATCTCCATTTATAGGGTTTCAAGGTATTTACTCCAAACTCATTTCTAAGTTTAAGTAAAATTAATCTGTGGCTATAACAGATGAATATAAGTTATTTATGAGTATTAAAAGGTATTTATTATGGATTATATGAAAGATTCATGGATTTAGGGTTTTTGGGTGAATAATAGTTATTCATCCCAATCTTTTATATTCTTCTAAAAGATGATTAAATTGATGTTAGAAAACATGTTTTGTCTTTTAAAGATATTTAGAATAATAAGGATTTATCTTGTATGAGCATGTTTGGGAAAAACTCTAATTTTATATATTTGAGGATTTTGGTTTAGGAGTGGAGAATTCAAGAGAATACGAAGGACTACTCCTTACTCAAGTGTTTAAGTGGATTAGCAAGGATAATTGCTTTGAGGTAAGTATGAACAATGTAAATGCATGTTGCTCCTTATAAGATATATTGTTAAATCTCCATATGTATTCTCCATGATATGAAATACATATTTAATAGCCTATCCAATAAATTCTTTATTGCCTTCTATAAATAGCCACTTGTATGTTGGAATATGACTTGGTTATTTCTCTTTGGATCAAGTTTATAATGAAACTTAGTTGTGTAAATGAACTATATATATATGTTTATATGTTTGATGGTCTTGTGACTAATATATTCTTTGAGAATTCCAAACTTTACGAACCCATGAATATATATAGAATGCTTTTCCCCAATTTGCATAATGGGAACTTAGTTGATAGGGTTTTTATCAGTGTTCCACTTAGAGGGGGCTATGAGCTCTAGGAATATGCTTGGCCAAGGATATGTGACACAATAAGGTAGCAAGGCTATTGATGCATTTTCATGATATCAGTTCTATCACATGATATGATTTGATAGTATTATTCTATTGTAAGTACTTATGTTCTTTAAAGTACAAGTTTATTGATTCTTCTTCTTATAATTCTTTTATGCCCAAGTATAAGTATATGTATATGTATAAGTATATTCATGACCATGATGTCCAAGTTCTTTGGCTTAACTTTAAGCACTGCATGTTTATATCTTACTGAGTTGAAGGCTCAATCCTTTTCTGTGAATTTTAGTTGATAGTGTAGCTAGAGAGCGAGCTAATCTAGAAGATATAACTCTTTGACTTTTTTCCACAAGAAGACTCTTGTATGTAATTTTGTTAAACATTATATTTATGTTATGTACTTATGTCTAATGAGAAGTATATTCTTAGAAGTTCTGTAGTTAAACATTGAGGATATATTCTTTTGTTGCCTAGATTGGCATGTTTTGTGGAGTTCCCCTTATTCCATATTGATGTTAGATGTGTCTTTTGATCAATAGGGAACAAGAGGAAATATCATGATATGAAGATATGATAATGACTATATGATTTATAAGAATTTCTATGCATGATGAATATATATATATATATATATAAGTGAGAAAGTGAACAATGTCTGAACTCATTGGAGAAGATAAACAGTAAACATATAGGATTACTATTTAAATAAACTGTTGGATTTGGGTACAGTTATAAGTCCCATTGATAGCCAATGATAGGCATTTTAGGGCAATAATCCTGGTGGCCGCATCCTAAGTTTATTTAGAAAAATAATTTTATTTTCTATTATTTATTTTCAAAAATGAATTTAGATTCTTTTTTCTGTCAAAATACATCTCTTTCAAACTCTTCTACTTCTGAATCTTTAGAATTCAAACGGATCATCAATAGTGAGGAAATCACTATTGAGGATTTTTCAAAACAAATTGATGACTGGGAAATCTCTAGAATTCAAAAGAAATAGATTTATGAATCTTCAAAATTTTCTCTTTTCAAAATTTATTTTACAATCAAAACAGAGGAAAGAGATATCCAAATTTCAAAACCTTTCGAAGAAATTTATCTTTTGTCTTCAAAATCTCTTCAAAAATATAGGGAAAAATCCTATAAGTATTTACATATAGGATTAGTCCAGGTAGGTATAAAATCTTTGACTAGAAAAGGATTAGATACCTCCATCTTAGCAGTCCTTAGAGATGCTAGGTTTATAAACTTCCATGATTCTTTGTTAGGAACTGTAAAATCCAGCCTTAACAAAGGACCAATCAGCTTTAACTGTTATCCAAACATTACAGTCTCTTTGAATGATAAAAATATTTTAAAGAGCATTGTTCTTCAAATCAAAACTCATAATTATAAAATGTTTGACGGATTAATTCCAATTGCATTAATTTTCAAAATTCAGTATAAAGCAATGATCTCTACTTTTTCTTCAAAACATATCCAACACTCGCTAAAAAGAGAAACCTTTTTGCTTCAAACAGACCTCACAAAGGCTAATACAATTATTCCCAAAACCATCTAGTGGAAAGATGTAACCTTACCAGAGGAATGGGTTTTAGAAGGAGTGACTCAACCAGAAATTCTAAAACAACTTGAACCAAATTCAAACATGAAGAACATTACCCAGTTCTCAGATGGTAGAGTCAAACTCACATTTGATAGAAAATCAACCTCATCAAGATTTTCTGATATTGCCTCTACTTCTTCAACCATAGACATAGGACGAGTGTCCAATCTGCCCTCTGTCATTTATGCCCCGTATACGAAGCCAATACAAAGAATTCAAACAGTATAGCCTAGGTATTCTACATCTGATATACCCAGAAGTACCACAAAAATACCTATCTCTACTCTCCAAAATGTTGACTATCAAACCAATATACCTAGACCAGTATATACAAATAGTCAACCACAAAACCAAGAAGAAGAACCTGAATCCCCACCTTCTTCACCAACACCTTCAGCTATCACACAAAATATTGAGCTTGAGATCAATGTGATAGAAAAGAAATTTCAACTTGACAAAAATCTCCTGTATAAAGATTTTTATTCAAAAAAGAATGAAGCCAAGAAATTTGATTTTTTCAAAACTACTTGGAAATCAGAAATCAAATCCAAGAAGAATATTATCAGTTTTGCAATGCTGTTCATATTCAAATGAAATTTTTTGATTGGTTTGAAATTTATGCAAAAAAACATGAAATTGCATATCCTTTTCTCTCTCTCTCTCTCTCTCTCTCTCTCTCTCTCTCTCTCTCTCTCTCTCTCTCTTTATATATATATATATATATATATATATATATGGATATGGTGTGTATGAGATCTTAGTTTTGGGGCGTGATAGATATATATATGGATATGGTGTGTATGAGATCTTAGTTTTGGGGCGTGATAGAGCAATTTTAAATAAAACTCCTTATGAGCTATGGAATGGAAGAAAACCAACAATTTCATATCTAAGAGTGTTTGGATGCAAATGCTTCATATTAAACACCAAGGATAATCTTGGAAAATTTGACTCCAAAATGAATGTAGGTATTTTCTTGGGCTATTCAACATATAGAAAAGCTTATAGAGTTTTTAATAAAAGAACTTTAGTTGTTGCAGAATCCATGCATGTTACATTTGATGAAACTAGTCCTTTTGATGTGCACAAATTTGAACATAATGAGAATGATGACATTAACTTAGAGCCTCTTATTGATTCATCTTTAAAGGACCATAATGACCTAGAAGATCCTTCTAAGGCTATAGAGAATCCACCTATTGATGTTGAAATTCCAAAGGATTATAAATTCAAACAGGACCACCCAAAATACCTCATAATTGGTAAACCCTCAAAAGGTATGGCAACAAGATCCTCTTTCAAAGAAATAGTGAATAACCTAGTCTTCATATCAAAGATTGAACCTAGGAATATCAATAAGGCCCTAGAGGATGAAAGTTGGGTTAAGGCCATATAAGAAGAATTGAACCAATTTGAGAGAAACAAGGTTTGGACCTTGGCTCCTAGACCACAAAAACATCCCATCATAGGTACCAAATGGGTGTATAAAAATAAACTAGATGAGGTTGGTGTGATCATTAGAAACAAGGCTAGATTGGTGGCAAAGGGGGTATAATAAAGAGGAAGGAATAGATTATGATGAGACCTTTGCACTGGTGGCTAGGCTCGAGGCAATTAGGATGCTACTTACATTTGTATATCACATGAACTTCAAGTTGTATCAAATAGATGTTAAAAGTGCTTTTTTAAATAGTTTTATTGAGGAGGAAGTTTATGTTAAACAACCTCCCAATTTTGAACAATTTGATTTTTCAAATCATGTTTAAAAACTTTAAAAAGATCTTTATGGTCTTAAAAAAGCTCCTAAAGGTTGGTATGATAGACTTAGTACATTTTTTATAAACAATGGTTTTTCAAAAGGAAAAGTTGATACAACTCTTTTTATTAAAAAGGACATGGATAATAAGTTGATTGTGCAAATATATGTTAATAATATAATATTTGGTGCTACTAATGAGGTTTTATGCAAGGAATTCTCATACATGCATTCAAAATGAATTTGAGATGAGCATGATAGGAGAATTGAAGTACTTCCTTAGATTACAAATCAAGCAATGTGAGGAAGGCATCTTCATAAACCAATCAAAGTACACAAAGGAACTTCTCAAGAGGTTTGGAATGGATGGAGCAAAGGCAAGTAGAATACCAATTAGCTCCAAAATCAAGCTTGATAAGGATGAACTTGGTAAGCCTATTGAGGAGAAGAAATATAGAGGTATGATTGGTAGTTTGCTTTATTTAACCGCTAATAGGTCATATATTATTTTTGTCGTGTGTTTATGTGCTCGTTTTCAATTATGTCCTAAAAATTCTCATTTACATAAGGTGAAAAGAATTTTGAAATACTTTATTGGCACACAACATGTAGGACTTTGGTATCCAAAGAACATATATTTTAGTTTAATTAGTTATTTCGATGCAGATTTTGCTGGTAGTTGCATGGATAGAAAAAGTACCTCTGGTAATTGTCAATTCCTAAGAAATTTCCCTGTCTCTTGGTTTAGCAATAAGCAAAATTTTATGGCTTTGTCCATTACGGAAGCCGAATATGTGGCAGCTGCTTATTATTATGCACAAGTGTTGTTGATAAAATAACAAATGTATGACTTAGGTGTGTATTTGGAAAAGATTCCTATTAAATGTGATAACACTAGTACTATCAATCTATCAAAGAATCATGTTCAACATTCTAGAAGCAAGTATATTGATATTATACATAATGTTCTTAGAGATAATGTATTATGTAATAATATTGCTCCTAAATTTGTTACTTCGAATGATCAACTTACGGACATCTTTACTAAACCCTTAAATGAAAAACGTTTAAATTTTATTAAACGTGAATTAGGGATGTTGGATGATAATGAGATTAAGGATCTGAGTTGAGTGATGTTTGTTTTATTGCCTTTATGTTGTTTTTTGGCTTGTAGCGCCCGCTACAACAATTTGTTGCGCTCACTACTTTAGTAACGACCGCTACAAATGTTGTAGCATCCGCAAATCTGGGTTATTATTCTTAATTCACTCTTCTCCCATATTAGCGCCAATTATTTTTAGTAACGACCACTACTTCATTAGTAGCACCCGCCACTACTTCATTAGTAGCAGCCACTTCTTATTATTCACGGTCGCTACTGACACACTTTAAATAAAAAATGGTTCGTGCTCCAGTCATTTGCACTTCGACCTAAAACCATTTTTATCTCAAATTCTCTTAACTCCCTCTTTGCAAAACTGATTTCCCTTTTAAATTCATCCTTTCTCTCATCTTCATGGCTTCCAAACACATCAAAATAACTGTTGCTTGGACAAAAAGGGCAATCAATGATTCTTCATTAGATTCCCCTTCTCCGTCAGATTCTCATCCTCCTCTTCCTCCCATTACCATGACTGCTCGTACTGTCAGAGGGAAAGAAAAGGTGGCTGAATCCTCTCAACAACCTTCGATACAACCACAATAATTTCAGTTTTAGCCCTTCGACCATGACTGTGTTTTGAACTCACTCACTTCGGAAGAAAAACAAAGGTTTGTGCTTTTAACCACAACTCGTAAAATTATCCCATCTCGATATGTGGCTTGGAACACTCTTGGCAAGTTAGGGTTAGCAGATCAAGTTAGATCCAAATTGATTATTGTAAACTGGATAACCCTAGCAACTATAACCTACCCCTATTTTCCCCTTCTAGTTCAAGATTTTTTCTCAACTTAACGGTCATTCCAACCACTGGTTCTTCCTATGGTGTAATGACATTTAAATTGCTAGGGCAACCATATATTTTACTTAGGGACAAATTAAAATAATTTTTTTGTTTTTTCTCAATGTGGGTTGGACAATTTTCGCAATGACTTTGATGAAAATACTTTTTGGACCCAAATTATTGATTTACAAACCCATTTTAACCGTAGAACTGCTAAATCTACCAGTATTAGGAGTCCCATTCTCAACATTATTCATAAATTATGTCCTATACCATCAATGTTAGGGGCACTAGTTACAGTGTTGTCTTTAAAACTGACTTATTTTTCTTATGGTGCACTGAGAACAATCGCCAACTTGAATCCAATATATGGCTAGTTGATCATCTTAACTCGCTATCTAGAAGAAAAATTGATGAAATTATTCTTGGACACTTGATCACCCACATAGTTGTTGAGATCACCAAAACCAACCCCAACCCAAAATTTCACTTTAACCCCGATACCACCTCCAACCAGCCCCTTATGTACCAAAATGATGACCAAAAATTTTTTGGTTTGCTTATCCTTGCCAAGATGAACCTTGTGGTTAAAAATCGAGATGGGGTATATGTTTTGTAAGAAGAGGTTGGTGAAGCAGGAAATGAAGAAGAAAACAAAAGCAGTGAGGATAACACACAGCCTGCACCTCCAACAACTTCAGCCTCCTATGTGCTGTAATACCCTAGAATATTATAACTATCATGCATGAATTAATTCTCAGTATGCGGTCCTTTAGTCTTGAAATGGTGGGAAATAATTCTAGAGACACAGTTAGAAAGCAAATTTGAAACTTTTCTGGAAATTGGCGGTGTCAGGAACACTATCGAGAAATGAGCAGTCCGGTCAATAGAAGAATTTCTGAAGTTGATCTAGGGGTAAAAGATGACCATAATTTATGTCTAATCTTGGTAAAAAGAAAGAAGTGAAAATCATTTAGAAATATTGAAAAAGTAAGCAATGATATTTTCGTAAATAAATGAAACTTTGAGGTGAATAGTGGAAATGGGTCAGTCGGAGTTACAGAATGACTCCAGAACTATTTTTATAAATAAATATAAATTAAAATAAGCCTATACACTCCTCACTCTGATATCTAAATCCTGACAGAATTGTCAAAATAAATTACAGAAGATTTAAGGACCAAAGTGTAAAGGATGAAAGTTTGAGGGTTTAGTTGTAATTTTACATTTGATTTTTCTATTAATTTGCCTTCACCATTTTCGGCTATCATATTCTCCATTTCATTTCTTCCATTGCCGAACCTTCCTTTCTTCCTTTCCATCTTCCATCTTTCTTATTTCTTAGAGATTTGTTAAGGAAATTGATAGAAAATTAACAAATCAAGGTAACTTATCTCATTTCTATCATTAATTTGAAAAAATGAGCAAAGGAATTGGAGGAAGAACTTCAAAGGGATTTCGGCCATCTTGAGAAATTTTGGTAAGATGTTTAATTGTTTGATTTGATTGATGATTTAGTGTTATTTTAGGTTCAATTGAATGGATATGATATTTAATTGCATTAGTTTATCCTAATTTGATAGAATTCCCAATTTGATTGCTTAAATTGAAGTTGTAAAGGATGAATTATTGAATTAGGATGTGTTTATGTTAATTGAGGTTAGAAATGGTTAATAGGTTATGAATGAATAACTAATTGATGGATAATTTGATGTAGAATTGGAGATTACTCAAATTGGGTTTTCAAAGTAAGCATTTTGGGGGAATTCGGTGGAATTGGTGAAATTAGAGTGTGAATTGGCTATTTGGATTATTAGGTGAGTTTACATTGCATCATTTGACATGTTTGAATTGTTAGATTGTTGATTGGAAACCATTGGCAAAACTCACTTCATTGTTGAACCCTAATTGACCTATAATGCCTTTGATTTTGTTTGGTTTTTACTTGATTTTCCTTGCCATTTTGATCTTATTTTAATGTTGCTTAATTTTGTTTATTGATACCCTTGCTTTGTTTGACAATGTGGTTTGTTGTTGCTTTGATTTGGCAAGCCAAATTTGCCACCAAACCTAACCTATTGGCTTGCCATTGTGTGCCCACCAAGTATTCAACAAAATGCCTAGTTCATTTGCCATTGGCCTATTGGTTTGCATGCCATAGGCCTACCAATTGAATGCCATTGTCGCCAGCGACATTGGCATACCAATTGACCTACCATTTTTGGCCACCGAACCAACTTTTGTTTCTTGCCTTTCCTTATTGCCAAACTTACTATTATTGATTGTATAATGTATATGACATTGCCAATGAGCATATTGCATACTGTAATGATTGATACCAAATTGACTGTTATTATATTGAATGGTATCCGGATGTCATTGTTGCTTATGGTATCCCTCGTTATTGAACCTAATATGGTTTAGCAGAACTACCGATTCGACAGGGTAGTGGGGAAATACTGTCGACCTTGTGCATATTGTATTATTGAACCCTAGCTAGGAGGGGTTATGGTCCTGGCCATAGGGCCTGATCATCCTTATGCTTATTGATACTTATTTTACCCTAGAAACCATAACATGAATGCATGAATATATTCTCAGTATGTTGTTTTTTAGTCTTGAAATGATGAGAAATAATTTTAGAGACACATTTAGAAAGCAAATTTAAAACTTTTCTGGAAACTGGCGGTGTCGGGAACACTGCTGAGAAATTAGTAGTTCGGTCAACGGAAGAATTTCTGAAGTTGATCTGGGGGTAAAATATAACCATAATTTGATGCGGGTCAGCAAATAGAGCAGCGGGCTTTACAGTTTTTAGAGAAGCAAGAAAAGGCCTTTTGCGCAGGTCGCCTTTAAAAGGCCATAACTTTCAGCACAGGATGAGCCACGGGGCCCATGAGTACTTGTTTCGAAGCTTATTCAAAGATTTAGAACAATACTTTGGGAACTTAGCATGGCCTAGTTCTGACCCCAAAATCATCCGTTTAAAGCCTGAACGAAACCCCTGAAGTTTTATGCGCATTCGTTTCCTTTTTTTTGTAAACTGTTTTATTTTGTTATTTTGGGTCGAAGCCTGTTAAGCCCATTAGGGTTTTATTTTCCTTTTCGCATATATATATGCGTGTTCTGCTTTGTAAGAGATAGTATTGCGAATAATAACAAACCCTACTTTCTTCCAGTTTCGTTTTTTCCTAGAAAATATGAAGTTGATGCCTATTTCCTGGTATTTCTAAAATCAACAGGTTATAGAAGATTACTTTCAGGTATTCGAGTGCGAATCAACGGATTGTAATATTATTTCATCTTCCATTGATATTACGTTACGTCAGTTGGTATCAGAGCTTGCACTTTAAAAGCCATGCCTCCACGACGACAACAGTAATAACGTCCTGATGAGGGGAACGAGCGTGACCTAGAACAAAGGGTGGCACGAATGAAGGAATGATTTGATCAGATGTTAGGGCAATTACTAAAAGAATGGACGCCTTGATGGAGACCTATCTTAGGGCCAATCAGGGGCGACGAAATCGTCAACGGAATCGTCGTGATGATCCAGATAGTGATGAGGACGATTTGAGTACAGAAGAGGAGTATATTGATGAGGCACCTCGCAGGCGTCGTAGACCTGTTGAGGAAGATGATGATAGGTAGCGTAGGGAGGCTAGGATGTGAATTGAAATTCCTGAGTTTCATAGCAGCCTTCCACCTGAGGAATTTCTGGACTAGCTAGCTACAGTGGAAGAGGTGTTCGAATTTAAGGGAGTGCTTGAAAACAAACGTGTTTCCTTAATAACAACCAGACTACGAGGTCGAGCGTCGGCCAAGTGGTAGCAAGCAAAACTGTCACGTGAAAGGATGGAAAAACTGAAGATAACCTCCTGGGAGAAGATGAAGAAGCACCTGCGGACTACGTTCCTGCCTTATAATTTTCAGAGAATAATATACCAACGGTTACAGAATCTGAGGTAGGGAACCAAATCAGTGGATGATTATACCACTGAATTTTACCAACTAATTGCCAGGAATAAGATTCATGAGACAGAAGATCAGTTGGTGGCTCGGTATATTGGAGGATTGCGAACTTAGATTCAAGACACCTTCAATATGTTTGATGTTGTCTCTGTTTCGACTACACACCAGAGGGCTCTTATGGTCGAGAAGCAGCAGGCTCGTCGAATAAGCAGTTTTGGTAATTCCTTAAATCCCACTAGTAATAATTCTATTGGAAATCCTGTGGTGAATCGTGTAGGTGGAATGTAACTAAAACTACTGGGAGTGCTAATCAGTTTAATAGGGAAGCCAGTAGTAGCAGTGGTATCAAATGTTTTGCATGTGAGGAAGTGGGTCATAGGCAATCTGAATGCAAGAAGGCTGGGAAAAAAGTATTGTTTGCTGAGAATGATGACTATGAGGAAGAACATAATGCTTTTGAAGGACTGCCAGTGTATGATGATGAGCCTTTGGGCGAAGAGTTTGTAGAGGGAGATGTGGGAACTGCCCTAGTTATGAGGAGGTCTTGTCTAACTCTTAAGGCTGCAGACGAAGATGACTGGTTGCGTAAAAATATTTTTCAATCTACTTGCACCATTCTAGGTAGGGTCTGTCGTTTTGTCATTAATACGAGGAGCTGCGACAATTTTATTTCTGAGGAGGCAGTGAGGAAATTAAATATCAAGAAAGAACAACATCCAACTTCATACAAGCTTTCATGGCTTAAGAAGGGTGGTGAGGTAACAGTGTCTAAACGAGCCTTAGTCACGTTTTCTATTGGTGCATGATATAAAGATGCTGTGTGGTGTGACGTGATAACTATTTATGCATGCCATTTGTCCCTTGGAAATTTATTGCAGAGTTTGGTTGGAGAACATATCAAAGGATGGGATCAAAAGCTATGCTAGGCAGAATTTGCTCATAACCATGCTGTGAATCACAGTACTGGATTCAGCCCATTTCAGGTGGTTTATTCTACATAACCCCGTGGACCACTCGATTTGATGCTTTTGCCCAGCCACACCAAGCTCCATGGGAAAGCTGCAGATTTTGTGCATGAGTTACAGGAGGTCCACAAGACAATTTATGACGACCTCAATGCAGCCAATTCTAAGTATAAGCTACATGCAGATAAGAAGGCATACAGATTTTGAGGTAGGTGATTTTGTCTGGGCCATTCTAACCAAAGAGCATTTCTTAGTTGGGGACTACAATAAGCTATCTGCTAATAAGATTGGTCCTGTGGAGATTATTGAGAAGATTAATCCTAATGCCTACCGACTCAAGTTGCCTAGTCACATTCGCACCATCGATGTGTTTAACGTCAAGAACTTGATTCCTTTTCATGGTGACTCATCTGATGATGAGGTAGCTGCCAATTCGAGGGTGAATTTTCTCTACCCAGGGGGGAATGATGTGGGCCAGCAAATAGAGGAGCGGGCTTTACAGTTTTTGGAGAAGTAAGATAGGGCTTTTCTCGCAGGTCGCTTTTAAAAGGCCATAACTTTCAGCACAGGATGAGCCACGGGGCCCATGAGTACTTGTTTCGAAGCTCATTCAGAGATATAGAACAATATTTAAGGAACTTAATATGACCCAATTTTGACCCTAAAATCATCCGTTTAAAGCCCGAACGGAGCCTCTGAAGTTTTATGTGCATTCATTTTTTTTTTTTGTAAACTATTTTATTTTGTTATTTTGGGCCAAAGCCTATTAAGCCCAGTAGGGTTTTAATTTTCTTTTAGCCTATAAATAGGCATGTTTTATTTTGTAAGAGACAGTTTTGCCGAATAATAAAAACTCTACATTTTTTCCAGTTTCAGTTTTCCTAGAAAACACGAAGTTGATGCCTATTTCCTGGTATTTCTAAAATCAACAGGTTATAGAAGATTACTTTCCGGTATTCGAGCGCAAATCAATGGATTGTAATATTATTTCGTCTTCCATTGATATTTCGCTGCGTCATAATTTATGTCTAATTTTGGTAAAAAGAAAGAAGTGAAAATCATTTAGGAACACTGAAAAAGTAAACAATGGCATTTTTGTAAATAAAGGAAAATTCAAGGTGAATAGTGAAAAGTGGTCCGTTGGGTTTACACAATGACTCCAGAACCATTTTTATAAATAAGTATAAATTAAAATAAGCCTATGCATTTCCTACTTTGAATTCAGAATCCTGACAGAATTGTCAGAATAAATTACAGAAGATTTAAGACCCAAAGTGTAAAGGATGGAACTTGAAGGATTTAGTTGTAATTTTTCATTTGATTTTGTCTTTATTTACTATCACCAATTTCGGTTCTTCTTCTCCATTTCATTGCCTTCCATTGCCGAACCTTGCTTTCTTCATCTTCCATCTTCCATTTCTTCATTTCTTTATAGTTTTCTTTAGGATTTTGATAAAAAAGTAGTAATTTAACCTAGCTAAACTCATTTCTACCATTAGATTGAAGTGAGGAGCAAAGAATTTGGAGGATTTTCAAGAAGAAAGTTTCGGTCACCACAGTGCTTAGAGGTAAGAATGTTGATTTGTTTGATTTGAGT
>CANXYC010407369.1:0-12285 GCA_948193065.1 Aleurites moluccanus
TATCTAATTTAATTATTTGCATATGATGTATTTAATTAAATTAGGACCATAGGATTATATTTAGAATATGATCAATAGGTCTAAAGTCAAAGGAGTGTTTTTGACTTTTTCATTAATGGCATTATTGTCATTAAAACTATTGTTTTAATCTAACCGTTAGATTAAAACCTAGTTGGTCAAGAGACTTATAAATATGATGAGATCATAATTAAGTTAACAGGAAGTCATAATACATCCCTTTGGCCGAAACACCTTGAGAGGAAACACCAAAAGAATTTGACCAACTCCTTGTATTCTCCATCAAGCCGAAACACTCTTGACTTGCACATAAGGATTTTTGGCTTCTCTTTCCAAAAAGGCTTATTATTTGATCTTCGCATGGATTACTAGTCGGGCTTTCCTCGTCTCGTGGAAAGATAGTGGTTTGCTGCAACCCTTTCTTGGTGATCAAGTGAAGAAAGAGTTTCAAACACAAAGGTAAAAGATTTTGAATTTTTAATCTAATCTTTGATTTTAATCAACATAGAGATCTTGGATTGGGATTTTTTTTTTCCGCTGCTCCTAACGGCCTAAATCCCAAAAGTGTCTATAATACAATCCTCAGATACTCTGAATGTTCCTCCTCACTTCTGGAATATATAAGAATGTCATCTTTAAACACTATGACAAACTTTTTCAATAGTGGCTTAAATACCATGTTCATCAGATCCATAAATGTAGCTGCTATATTAGTCAACCTGAATGGCAATACCAGAAACTCATAATGTCCATGCCGAGTCCTGAAAGCAATCTTGGGTACATCTCCCTTCTTAATTATCAACTACTAATACCTAAATTTCATATCAATCTATGAGAAATGACTGGCACCCTGCAACTGATCAAACAGATCATCAATCCGTGGCATCAGATATTTATTCTTCACTGTCACCTTATTTAACTGTCGATAGTCAATACACATCCTTAAGGAGCCATCCTTCTTTTTCACAAATAACACTGGAACACCCCACAAAGAACTGCTCAGTCTAATAAACCTTTTATCCAATAGCTCCTGCAGTTGCACGTTAACTCTTTCAATTCTACTGGTGCCATTCTGTACGAAGATGTAACATCTTGGTATATTTGATGTATCAAGATGAATGGAACTGATAGGAAATTAATAGGATTAAAGAATAAGATGAAGATAGCCAAGGAAATTCAAACTTTCAAATTTTGAAGTTTAAGTGAATATGACTCGGAATAAGGAATTGGTGTGTGAATTATAAGATATATAGAAAAGCATAAAAATGTCTATGCAAAAGTAGAGTGGGGATATAGTGGAAATATATTCAAATTGAACGGAAATTTAAAAATGACTCTAAGTTGATGAAGTGATTAAAAGAATGATGAAAGTTGTAAATATGTGGGAATGGCAAAATTATAATTTTGGAAGGTAAGCAAGGGAAAAATGAGAAATTCATAAAAGTGGTGGAACCCACATAGTTGTGTGAATTGGAAAATCATAATTATGAGTTTTAGTTTCTTAATTATATTACTAATCTCTCATTTGAAATACATTAAGTCAAAAACTAAATCAAAGTAATTAAGCATAGTATGAAAAAACAAAGATTATGATTGGTGGTGAATCCAAGTTTCAATACATCTTATAGTATTCAAACACTTCTAATAATAATAAATAAATAAAACTAGAGAATTCTACAAATTTTTTTCATCTTTTTAGGCCTTACCCGAGACACCCATTCAAGCAAAAAAAAAAAAAAAGGTTTCACTTTTTCTTCACTTCCTCCTCCCAAATGTCTTCCTTTCCATCTTTAACTCTTCCTCCAAATTAATTTATAGTTTTTTTTCAATATCAAACAAGATTTTAAGGATTAAATATATGGAGAAAAACTAAGGAAAATGAAGAATTATTCAAAGAGCTCAAATTGAGTTTATGTCCTCCATTAAGGTAATTTTTATTTCTTGGTTCTATTTATTTTTATATGAGTCCTAAGCTTAGATTAATTATTAGTATGGGGAAATTTAAGTTATATAGATGATTATATGAAAATTTGAAGTTAGGGTTTAGTATATGAATAACTCTAGAATTGGGGATTGGACATGAAATAAATTAATTAGAGTTTAATTCTTGAAATTTTATGCTGAATTGTGAAGGGAACTTAAAGAAATTTACTTTATATTGGTTATTAATTTACTAACTTAGAGAGGTCCAATTACCACAAAATTTTAACTGAGATTAAATGTATATGTATTCTTTTTACTCTGAAAATTTCAGAACTTTTGGAGATTATTTGGTAAACAAAACGGATTTTAGAACATAAGCTGTCAGGTAGTATTATGTGCAGGGTAGATTTTCATGGCTACTGGAATTATTTTAGATCAAAGGATAAAAGGTCTCTGATATATATGAAATTTAATATGGAGTTTAATATATATGTTATCTATGTCTCATAGAAATTTTGTAGCAATATAACATGATTTAGTAGGGTAAATAAATAGAAAATTGTATACTGTTCAAGCTGTCTAACAGAATGACAGATTATAGAAATATTGAGTTTAATTTTCGTGACTTTAGAAATATATTTGAAGAAACTTAAAACATAAAAGTTGTAGAAATATATGTTCTAAATATATGTCCAGATGAAAGTTTTGTCAGATTCTTACTGTGTTGAGAGATATTGATCTCTGAGTAAGGCTAACTCGGGTTAGGGTTTGTGCTGAGAAATCTTACTGTATTTTATAATTTTGAGAACCTTAAGTTCAGAATCATGGAAAGCTTAATACATAAGAAATGTTTCTTATGTCTTAGGTAATATATCTTGAAAACATAGTAACATTTGGATGTCTACAAGTTGAGTTATTAATAAAAAAGTAGAGGCTGTCCGGATGGAAATTACAGGACAGATTTCCGGATGAAGAGCAGAATTAGGAAATTCACCATAATTCATTCAGTGCTTATAAAAATCTGAAATTTTATTATGTTAAATATTAATATTTATAGTTTAATTAACAATAATAATTGAAGTATTTGGATAAGTATAGGAAGAGATATGGATTAAGGAGCATAAGCTGCCAGTATAAAATGTTACACAGAAAAATCTTAGTGATTTGGAAAATTTAGGAATTTCTTAAATATAAGTCTAATTAATGTAATTTTATGTTAAATAGTATCTAAATTAGATTTAATTGAATATGTAGAGTCAAGAGTGAATAAATGACATAAGCATTGGATTAAGAAAGAAAGAATTGGAAAGTGTATAAGTGGAAAGTGCCCAGTGAGGTGAGTAATATACATACTATTTTGCTTGACATTGCCTTCAAATTAAATTATTAAAATTGCCATTAAATTCTATTGTTAGCTTAAAATACCAATTGTATGATCAATGATTAATTTCATGCTCTTTTATAATCCCAAATGATTTCTTTTAAATGAATTTCCATGATTGGCCTAATGCTTCATGTATTGAACCTTTGCAAGTGCTTAAGTTATTTTTGATACCTAATGATTAAGCACAATATGTATGGCATTAAAGAAATGACAGAAGTTTTAATGACATTATGCACAATGGTTTAATGATCCTAGCTAGGAGGGGGTTAAGGTCCTAGCCATGTGGTCTGATCAACCGTATAAGTAAATAGCATGCTACCGAATTGTAGCCTCTACTTAAATGATGCTATGAATTCTTAATGCTCATGTGGAACCGAACCCATATGTTAAATGACTTCAATTTTATGAATCTTTAACTGATTAATGATCCCATTATTATTGTACATTTTATGTTATCATTATCCTCTTTATGAGCAACTCCCTCACCTAGCCTTACAAGTAAGATAATATATATATTACTCACTGAGTATTATTATACTCACCTTGTATTTATTTACTATTTTTCAGGAGCAAGGTTATAGTGGTGGTTGTTTCCCAAGTCATCCATTTCTCTGGCTTGGGAAGTCAAAAACTCCAATATAATTATTTATTTTAAGGAATCATATTTATATACTCTTAGAGCTCTATGGTACTGTTGAGTTAGTAGTTGTGAGTGTATATGAATGCTTTGTTTAATAAAACTTACAAATGAAATGAAATACAAATGATGTGTATAAGTTAATGAAGTAAAGACTATAGAAGTGCTATGAATGTCAAAATGTAATTATGACTTGGTATGCATAAATAGAAGTATTTTATATATGACTATGAGAACTGTGGAGTTGAGGTTATAAGGATGGTGAAAATATTGGGAGTGTAATTTCTATGTAGGTTGTGTAATATGACAAATATGTCATGGGATTAGATTAAAAATATATGGGAAACCCTAGCAAAATTTCTGTAAAAATAATAATTTTTAAGTAGAATTTGAATATTAAATAATGGTTTTAATTTTAAATGATTGATGATTGATGTGTTTAAAGAGTTCTACGAGTTTTCGGTGACTTTAGGTTTACCCGTGCCCTAGGACCATTGCGGCTCAAAAGTGGGTAGTGACAGGAGGAATGGATATCGGATCGGTGCCTAAATACACCTCAATCTCAAACTCTATCTCCCTATCTAGGGGTATTCCTGGAAATTCATTAGGGAAGACATCAAGGAATTCCTGAATTATTGGTATCTGATCAATCCCTGATGAAGTCTTCTGCACATCTATCACATGATCCAGGAATACAAAACAACCCTTTCCTATCATCCTTCTAGCCTGGATAGCAGAAACATAACTGATTCCAGATTCATGTCACCCTAGAATTCAAATTCTAGTTGCCCCTCAAGTTAGAATTTAACTCTCTTCTCATAGCAATCAGTAACTGCACAATGTGTCATTAGCCAATCTATACTAAGTATCACATCAAGCTCTAACACAGGCAGTTCAATCAAATCGACACGCAGAATATTATCATCGATCTCAATCACATAACCCGAATAAAAATAATTCACTTTTATACTCTCCCCTAAAGGTGTGACTATCTCTAAAGGCACACTTAATAATTGTCTCTCTTTATTCAATTTAGGTGCAAACAGTGGTGAGACAAAAGAATGTGTAGCACCAGAGTCAAACAATGCTTTAGCTATCTCATTTTGTATAAGAATTGTACCCGTAACCACATGATTAGATCTCTGTGCCTTCTAAGTATTTACAGTAAAAACTCGCCCCTGACCTTTGCCTACTGGGGCCTGACTGCT
The DNA here is from genome assembly GCA_948193065.1 of Aleurites moluccanus. Lineage (NCBI taxonomy): Eukaryota > Viridiplantae > Streptophyta > Magnoliopsida > Malpighiales > Euphorbiaceae > Aleurites > Aleurites moluccanus. The sequence continues at coordinate 5,171 of CANXYC010407369.1, forward strand.
GCTCGGTGCTTGACCTCTGCCTCTGCCCTACCAGGAGCCTCTCTAGATACATTCTGACTCATCTGAATAGTAGTTTGGGACACTGTTGTTGAAGGCTGCTGACCAGACCACCCAATAAAGGACATCTACTAATGAAATAACCATGTTGCCCACATTTCAGGTAAGCACCTGATTGCCTACGACACTCCCCTCCATGTCTTCTGCCATAGAAATTACAAATGAGCACACTGGCTATCTGTGTAGCAGGTCTAAAAGAACCCTGCGAATAAGCAGGTGCTAACTACACTTGAGGTTCCCTACTCTGTGTCTTCCTCCTCTGACTGCCAGATGGAGGTCTCTAATCAAACCTGGGCACTGGCTCAATCTGCCTAGGCTGGGAGCTGCTCTCCCCTCTTCTACCCTATGATCTAGGTCCTCCCTTCCTTTTCTGATCTCTCTTGGCTCTCTCTGATTTGTACTTTTTCTCCATCTGATTGGCCTTGTCAATGATGGTAGTCAGAGATGTGAACTCTGTAGCAAGCAGGGCATTATGAAATGAGGCATGCAATCCCCTCCTAAATCTGCTGATCAAATCTGTCTTAGTAGGAGCAATCTGTATAGCATATCTGCTCAATCTAATGAACTCCTCAGCATACTCCTCAACTGTCCTGTTACCCTGCTCAAGCTGCTCAAACTGAATCAAATTCCTAGTTTTCACCCTTTTCTGTCAAGAACTCATTAATCAGCCTCTGTCTGAACTCTACCCAGGTAGGAGGATGATCACCATACAATCTGGGCTCCATACGTCTGGAAAACCATGTCCAAGCTTTCCCTTTCAGAAGCAATCCAACTAACTCAACTGCTCTGCATCGATGCAAGGTAGTCTCCTAACCACCTTTTCAATATGCTCCAAAAAATCAATCGGCTCATCGCCTCTGTCACCTTTGAACTCTAACATATTTAACTTTGGAAAATTGAACATAGTGACTCCGCCCTCATCAATAACTCGGTGGACTCTCTGAATAGCAGGCTCACCATGAACTACTACTGGCTATACTAGAGCAACATGAACAGCAACTAGTGCAACAGAAGGTGGCACTGTTGCTGGCGCTGGTGGTGGCGGTATATTTTGTTGCTCCCGCCTCATTTCTACTAATTCCCGAAACAAATCCATCATCCCCTGCATCATTTCCATTCTCCAGGGGTCATCACTCCTCCCTGTCTCCTCTGTCATCCGTCAGGATCTAGATGGTTCCTCTAAAAACTCTCTAACAAGAGACTCGTTAGAGGCTACTTCTGCCTCTCTGGTATCCCTATCTCTGTCAATTGTCAGAAAATAAAACAATGAACTCAGTATGTTACAAAAATGCAGAACACTCATACATACTCGACGAATACAACAAAAGACGAAACATGAATTCCTATGCTCCATGGTTTACTTAACTCTACCAATATTGTACTTAGTTACTATTCCTTTGTAACCTATGCTCTGATACCACCTTTGTCACATCCCGATTATGGAACATGATGGTCCTAAGATGTCAAGATCCACTTTTGGGTCGCGATGGTCCTAGGGCACGGGTAGACTTAAGGACACCGGAAACCCGTAGAACCCATTAAACAATCCATTCATCAATCATTCAATCAATATTAATTAATCAATACTTATATCCCATTTATTTCTTATAAATTTTACAAAAAATTTGCCAGAATCCCCTTTGTAATTTTAACTTTAATCCCGACCCAAAATTGGGTCTCTCAAAAATTACACAGCCTGCACTAAAAATTATTTTACACTCCTAATAATTTGCCAATCTTATACCCTCAACTTCCCAGTTCAACAGTCATATATAGCACTTCTAAATCTTTTTAAAAAACATACAAATTTTATTTTATCATTTACCTCCGTCACTGTCTTTATCACTTTATTATTATTGACATTATCAATCATTATGCATTACACATTACATTTTGAATGTCACTGTAATATTAAATATTTCAGTGTTTATACATCATTATAATACGCAATCATCTAATTATACATAATACCTTGGAGCTATAAGAATTGCCACTAATGACGTTTAACAAATACAATTCTATCTCGATATACTTGACATATCAAGTCAGAAAAGAAATTGACTTGGAATTAGCTTCCTCTATCACATCCCTGTAAAATTATAAACCACTATTTGGTGAGTATAAAATACTCAGTGAGCATGTATACATCATTAAATATGAGATATAAACATATGATAAAAAAAGATATCAACGGTAAGCCATAAGATATAATTTTGGAATCAATGAACAGGTAAACCATACTCATATCATGTAGATAAGATAGATAAAGGGCCATGAAACACGCAGACTATGTGTAATCACACAGTCAATCTCATATCAGTATCAGTAAGCATAAGACTGGTAAGGTCATACGGCCAGGATTAATAACCCTTCCCAGCTAGGGCATCAGTAAATAATATACACATTGCCGACAGTGTGTACCCACTACCCTGTCGGAGCGGCAGCTCTGTCAAATCCACATGTAAATAGGCCAATGAAAATCAATAATAATATCAAGTATTCATTAAGAACATTATGATACAATGGCTTTCGATTGATATGCATTGGTTTACTTGTCAATCAGTACACAAAAGGCATTTCAATATCAATAGCAATCAATGAATATGATAAATTTCAATCTTTACGAAGACCAAACAATGATCAACAATAACAAGTGGCATTTAATCAAGAAGAAAACATATTCATTGGGTCAACATATCATGGCATGAATATAATGTATACATTACTCACCTCATAAAGCACTTCCTATAGCACTTTATTTATTTCTTCCGTTTCCAAGTCCATTTCCTTAGTTCATTGCTCACATACTTATAGTACTCATCACTGTTTTTCATTCATTCTTGACTCTACATATTCAATTAATTTTCATTTAGATACTATTTAACATAAAATTACATTACTTATACTTATATTAAAGAAAATTCCTTAAATTTCCAAGTTACTAGGGTTTTTCTATGCAAAATTATTTACTGGCAGCCTGTATTCCATTACCCATATCTCTCTCTCTATAATTATTCAATTGCTTCAATTCTTATTCCTAATTAAACTTAACATATAAAGTTACAACATATCTAAATTTCACATTAAAATCATTACTACACAATTTATGGTGTTAATTTAAACTTAAACCTATAACCAGCCCTGCTACCTTGCATTCTGCCTGTAATCCTATTCTAGCATATTCTGTTCCATTGCTAATAACTCAATCAATACTTAACCAATTTCTATAATTCCTTTTCCTTTTGAAAATAGACACATAAAATTATAACATATCTAAATTTTATAATTTTTGGATCATTGTACAATTATTAATGAATTTCCAAATTTAAATTACGATCCTGAATTCTTTGTCCAGACATGCCCTGTTTCCATGCCTATAATTAATTCCATACTCATCCAATTACAAAATAATTTTACCAAAATTTATATAACATATAATTGAACATTTTTAATTTCTAAAACTTTCTCTAATTCAAATTTTAAGATCCTCAAATTAATAGAATTTTGTAACCTATGTTTTGTTAAATAGTTATTCCTGACATTCTACACTTATGACCTAATATCTCATAAACCACAATTCCAATTGCAAAACTCTTTTATAAGATTATATATAAGACATAAATGAACACTTTTTATTCAGAACACTTCTTATAATTATGTCTTTATCATTATATACAATAAAAATACATTAGCATTTTCTAGAAAACCTAATTCCAGGTCAGTCAAAATTTTTATCTAATAAATATTTCCTCACTTAGAATTTTACAAATTAATTTTACAGAAATCTAATTAGCATATTTATATACAACTTTTATGTTTTAATCATCCTCAAATTGAGTCATTAAAATTCTGGAATAATAGCCACAAATTACAGCCATCAAACAGATTCCATAAACTGTATAAACCCTAACTCATTCTTTACATTTTTAGCTTAATTATCTCAATTATTTGCCAAATAAAACCTCAGAACTCTTAAATAAAATCAAATAACTAAGTTTAGAATCATTATCTTAGATTAAATTCTCAAATTCCATCTTCTTTCTTCCACCATAAAACTTGAATACCAATTTCCTTTCTTCCCTCATCTTCCTTCTTCAATTTCCTAGCTATTTTTGGTTGATTTCTATGGAAAAATTGGAAGACTATTTCTATGGTGTTTTCTCCCCTCCATTGGTTCGGTTCTCCTCTCCAAAAATATAGCCAACACTTATCTTTATAATTTTTTATGTACACCAAAAGCCAACAAAAAAATTGAAGGCAAAAATAAATAGAAATTTCTAGAATTTGGCTTATTTGGCACCTATTTAATTATTTAATAAGTCAATTAATCATTTTCTATCAACAATTTTCATTTATCCACCATAATTTTTGGTCACCTAGCTTATTTATAGAATGGGTGGGTCCCACAACTTTGTTTAATTATACTTTTGGCCTAAAAATTTTCTTATTTATATTTTTGACCCCAAAACTTTCTGTAATTTATTATGTCTATTTTATTTAGATTCAACCTCAAGTGTGGGGAGTGAAATATGTTATTTTAAGTTGTTGTATCATTTAAAAATAGTTCTGGGTCATTTCGGGATCCCAGACAGTGGATTTTCAAAATTGCCCCTAAAGTTACATTTATTTATAATTTTGCCATTACTCTTATTTTTCAGTGTTCCAAAATATTTTTCAACTCTTTATTTTCACCATAATTTCACATAAAATTAACTTATTTCATCCCCTCAAGTCTGAGTCTGAAATTCTTAAATTTGCCGAACTACTATTTCCCAGGCAGTGTTTTCGACACCGATGATTTCTGGAAAAGTATCTCATTTTCTTTGTAACTGTGTCTCTAAAATTCTTTCCAATCATTTCAATACTTTTAAACCATAAACTGAGAATTAAATCTTGCATTCAAGATGGGATTTCCTAGGGTATTACATTCTACCCCCCTTCAATAAAATTTATCCTTGAATTTTCTCATCCAATATTGTGAACATCGATATATTATCATTAAATAGTCTCCAATTATTTTTGAAAATATTTTCTTTATATCACTTATCATCTTACTTAGACTATTGTATCAAATTCTATAGTTTTCTTATCTTTTGCACTATTCCATAATTCTCATATCATTTCTTATCAGTGTACGATCTATAATCCATAAACTTTTGATAATACATTACTTAGACTTTTAGTGTACTATACCTTAATATTTTCAATCACTTTATCAATATCATTGCATTAATATTTTATTTTTGTACTTTATCATTTCGATTATTAACTCTTTTTCCATGAACATATTCCCTAAATTTCAATAAATAATAGCTTAATATTTATTTACTTATGTTTGAGCCTCAATAATAAAGTAATTATACCATTATACACACTCTTATTCTTAAGCACTATAACTTTAATTTTATAAATATAAGTTCACAATATATTACTCGTTGTATTTAATCACTATTACACTAATCCTGTCAATAATCTTTCAATAATACTAAACTGTACCTCAATAATTTCATATTTTCACTTTTCATATACAATCATCATTTACCTTGCATATGTGTCATCTACATCATATGTACTCCACTATTCACAATTTTTTATATTTTCATTCAATTCTTCTAGTCATTAGTTTTATTACATATACTCAATTATTAATCAATAACTGTATTCCCTAAACTGCATTAATCAATAACTTAATGTTAATTTACTTAGGTTTGAATCTCAATAATCAGTTATGTATACCATTATAGAAACTATTAGTATATCATTTACTTCTCATGTTACTTAATTGCTATAACATGTATTTATTCTTTCATTACAATCATATTCTTAACTTTTCACTATTCTATGCCTCAATAGCTCCATATTTTCTATTATTTGAAATCATCTATCATATTTACTCATCATCAGTGCACACATTCTATCATTCAATCATTTACAATAATATTATTGTTATTGTGCTATTACTTATAACACATATTGGAAGTTGATACTAACATAATCAATATTAACTTATCATATATTGATTCAATATGTACAATAATCTCTTTCAGTCACTTTCAATTTACTATCATTTTTATCAATTCTCAATAAGCACTTCTTTCTATATTACAATATATTTATATCTACATATATATAACTAGAAGATGAAAATCATAACGGATAACGCTGATAGTTACATTAACAGATGACTTCAAATGACGAGATGAAAATCCTATGCTCTAGAGTACACTTATTAACTCATTGACACCTATGACACATATTCTAAACCTTTAGCTCTGATACCACCTCTGTCACAACCCATTTTTGGGTTGCGATGGTTCTAGGGCACGGGTAGACTTAAGGATACCGGAAACCCGTAGAACCCATTAAACAATCCATTCATCAATCATTCAATCAATATTAATTAATCAATACTTATATCCCATTTATTTCTTATAAATTTTATAGAAAATTTGCTAGAGTCACTTTTTTAATTTTAACCTTAATCCCGACCTAAAACTGGGTCTCTCAAAAATTATATAGCCTACACTAAAAATTATTTTGCACTTCCAATAATTTGCCAACCTTATACCCTCAACTTCACAGTTCAACAGTCATACATAGCACTTCTAAATCTTTTTCAAAAACATAAAAATTTCATTTTTTCATTTACCTCTGTCATTGTCTTTATCACTTTATTATCATTGACATTATCAATTATTATGCATTACACATTATATTTTGAATGTCACTATAACATTAAATATTTCAGAGTTCATATATCATTATAAGACTCAATCATCTAATTATACACAGTACCATGGAGCTCTAAGAATTGCCACTAATGACTTTTAACAAATACAATTCTATCTCAATGTACTTGACATCCCAAGTCGAAAAAGAAATTAACTTGGAATCAGCTTCCTATATCACATCCCTGTAAAATTATAAACCACTATTTGGTGAGTATAAAATACTCAGTGAGCATGTATACATTATTAAATATGAGATATAAGCATATGATAATAAAAGATATCAACGGTAAGCAATAAGATATAAGTTTGGAATCAATGAATAGGTAA